>JAVTVY010004962.1:0-42208 GCA_036873755.1 Hanleya hanleyi
AACAAGAAGTTATAGTTTATTCTCCCCAATGTTACATCATACCCACGCTGGGGGAGCCGCGTTGGGTATATTTACAATTCAAGAAGATTCTTGTCCAATCAGAGGCCACCATTTGTATCTGTCATATTCGTTCCTGTCCGTTAGATGTATTCTCGGCTACTTTTGTCCAATCAGAAGTCGCCATTTCAGAAAGTTCCATCTTCGGCCATGTTCGCTCTGAACCGTTTGTTCTAATCGTCATCGGGCAGGCCAGGATACCGTTGAGGAAACATACATGTATCCTCAGATAGTTGTTTGTGCATCCTGAGTATCTATCAGTGCATGGGTGAATACTTTCATCCGATGGGAGTGGTGGGTCAGTTTAACCACGAAGAACGTAACATTGGTGACCCTCTCCACTATCCACTTGGTGTTGGGACGCTGTTCATAGGCCCATTCCAAGGGATCCACAGTGTCCAGTTGGGCCAGCATCGTCTCTAGCGACGCCCGATTGGTGATTGTAAAAGGATGGTCGTACACTGGGTTGATGGCACTGGAATAGAAATAGCACAATTCACGCGTCATCTTATGGCATAAGATGTACCCAAATGCTACATTTTATGTGAAGGGCGTAGGTTGGTCATTGAAGATGGCTTCCACGTAGCTGCGTAGACGGGCGAGGTCGGTCAGTCGGAAATTGTACAAGCCCAATATAGGGCGATGACGGTGGAAGCAGTGTCGGATCATGGACCAATGGCGTCGATACATCTCACTCACTGGATGATCTTCGGGTAAGAGATCGCTGGGAACATCCACCGCATCTTCCAGAAAATGTTCGTTGTTGCCAGGCGTATGACTGGAAACAGTAATGCTAGGGACCGGCTGGATATCTAGGCTCTTCTGAGCTGTGGGTATAGGCGGGCTCTCCGTGATCGCACCACCAGTGGCATTCTCCTCCCCGGGTTCATCTTCAGTGGATCTGTCCCTCCTGGGTGCCTCTTTAGTGGGAATTTGTCCCTCATACCGTGGTGACGGACCATAAATCAAACGCTCATGCCGTTTTAACTGACTGGGTCGTTTGAAGAGTTGACCACATTCTTCGCATGGACGCTTGGGTGGCCCATGAATTTAACGTTCATGGCGCTGTAAATGATCTGGGCGCTGAAACGACAGTGTAGGCCTACATATCGTACAGCTATACCGGGCGGTTCCATCGTGCTGGGTAGCCTCATGGCGGCGCAAGTCGTGCCGGCGAGTGAATGTTTCGAGCACGTAGTACAAGTGAACATCTTGGTGGTTGACAGAGTGTCTGATGAAACGGCCAGGCCGTTTCCTTTTTATAGCAAGCTAGCTGTTGATCTATTTTTAGCACAATCAGTTCAACTTGGACGTCAGCGACAAGAACCCGGATGTAGGCGCGGACGTCAGCGACAAGAACCCGGATGTAGGCGCGGACGTCAAACAGGTGCACGCTCCTGTGGTGCACCATGTACCCTAGGATGTTCACGAATGTTCCACCATCCCGGCCTTCTATCAGGCCCAGGTCAGAAGCTCTCATGGCCTGCATGTGAATGGTCAGTCATATTGTGCGCATGCATGTGTGCGTCAGTGTATATGCATCTGTGTGTGCGTGTGTGTGTGTGTGTGTATGCGTCTGTGTGTATGTATCTGTGCGTATGTGGGTGTATGTGTCTGTGTGTATACGTCTGTGTGCGTGTGTGTGTGTACTTGCGTGTGTGTACGCGTGTGTGTGTGGGCTTGCGTGTGTGTGCGTGTGTGTGTGTGTGTGTGTGTATGCTTGTATGTGCGTGTGGGTTTGTGTGTGTGTGTGTGTATGCTTGCGTGTATGTATATGTGTGTATGTGTGTGTGTGTGTGTGTGTGTGTGTGTATGTGTGCAGCGTGTATGTGTGTGTATGCGCCTGTGTGTATGCGTGTGTCTGGGTGTATGCGTGTGCGTGCAAGTGCGTATGTATGTGTGTGTGTATGCATGCCTCTGGGTGTCTATGTGTGTGCTTGCGAGTGCGTTTCTTGGATCGGAGCTCTTGGAGCTCAAAGCCGGTGGAGCTCAGAGCTCGGAAGTGACGCGGTGGAAACCGTTGCGCGCCGGGGTCAAAGGTCAGTTCCGGTCACGTGAACGGAAGCGGAAGTGACCTCACATAGGTCATATGCGAATGTCACTTCCGAGTTCTGAGCTCCACAGGCTTTGAGCTCCAAGAGCTCCGATCCAAGAAACACACTCGCTAGCACACACATACACACACAGAGGCAAACATACACACACACATACACACGCACTTGCACGCACACGCATACACCCAGACACACACGCATACACACAGGCGCATACACACACATACACGCTGCACACACACCAACACACACACACACACACACACCCGCACACACACACACACACACATACATACACGCAAGCATACACACACACACACAAACCCACACGCACATACAAGCATACACACACACACACACGCACACACGCATACACACATGCATACACATACAATATGACTATTCACATGCAGGACATGAGAGCTACTGTACATGGACCTGATAGAAGTCCGGAATGGTGGATCATTCGTAAACATCCGGGCACTTTTACATCCGGGGACTTTTACATCCGGGTACATCCGGGTTCTTGTACATCCGGGCTCTTGTCAATGACGTCCGCGCCTACTTCCGGGTACTTCTATCCGGGTCCTTTAGCTGTGTGTTCCATACGGGTACCGAAAAGACACGGAGGTGACCAATACACACGCGTAACGTGAAGTACCCGGATGCACGCGCGGACCGCGTCGAAAGACTACCGTAGGGACCCCAAGTCTCCGCGGTATGGAAAAATCCGGTGCTTATCGATTGGCTGATTGTTCGACCGCTGATTGGTCCAAATGGAACTGCCCATACTTCCCAGGTTAATCTAGAATCCTACCAAGCTCGTAATCACCGCCACATCACACACACACACAAACCCACACGCACATACAAGCATACACACACACACACACACCCACACGTACACACACACACACACACACGCACACACAGATGCATACACACTGACGCACACATGCATACGCACAATATAACTGACCATTCACATGCAGGCCATGAGAGCTTCTGACCTGGGCCTGATAGAAGGCCGGGATGGTGGAACATTCGTGAACATCCTAGGGTACATGGTGCACCACAGGAGCGTGCACCTGTTTGACGTCCGTGCCTACATCCGGGTTCTTGTCGCTGACGTCCGCGCCTACATCCGGGTTCTTGTCGCTGACGTCCAAGTTGAACTGATTGTGCTAAAAATAGATCAACAGCTAGCTTGCTATAAAAAGGAAACGGCCTGGCCGTTTCATCAGACATTCTGTCAACCACCAAGATGTTCACTTGTACTACGTGCTCGAAATCATTCACTCGCCGGCACGACTTGCGCCGCCATGAGGCTACCCAGCACGAAGGAACCGCCCGTAAAGCTGTACGATATGTAGGCCTACACTGTCGTTTCAGCGCCCAGATCATTTACAGCGCCATGAACGTTCAATTCATGGGCCACCCAAGCGTCCATGCGAAGAATGTGGTCAACTCTTCAAACGACCCAGTCAGTTAAAACGGCATGAGCGTTTGATTCATGGCCCGTCACCACGGTATGAGGGACAACTTCCCACTAAAGAGGCACCCAGGAGGGACAGATCCACTGAAGATGAACCCGGGGAGGAGAATGCCACTGGTGATGCGATCACGGAGAGCCCGCCTATACCCACAGCTCAGAAGAGCCTAGATATCCAGTCGGTCCCTAGCATTACTGTTTCCAGTCATACGCCTGACAACAACGAACATTTTCTGGAAGATGCGGTGGATGTTCCCAGCGATCTCTTACCCGAAGATCATCCAGTGAGTGAGATGTATCGACGCCATTGGTCCATGATCCGACACTGCTTCCACCGTCATCGCCCTATATTGGACTTGTACAATTTCCGACTGACCGACCTCGCCCGTCTACGCAGCTACGTGGAAGCCATCTTCAATGACCAACCTACGTCCTTCACATTAAATGTAGCATTTGGGTACATCTTATGCCATAAGATGACGCGTGAATTGTGCTATTTCTATTCCAGTGCCATCAACCCAGTGTACGACCATCCTTTCACAATCACCAATCGGGCGTCGCTAGAGACGATGCTGGCCCAACTGGACACTGTGGATCCCTTGGAATGGGCCTATGAACAGCGTCCCAACACCAAGTGGATAGTGGAGAGGGTCACCAATGTTACGTTCTTCGTGGTTAAACTGACCCACCACCCCCATCGGATGAAAGTATTCACCCATGCACTGATAGATACTCAGAATGCACAAACAACTATCTGAGGATATGTTTCCTCAACGGTATCCTGGCCTGCCCGATGACGATTAGAACAAACGGTTCAGAGCGAACATGGCCGAAGATGGAACTTTCTGAAATGGCGACTTCTGATTGGACAAGAGTAGCCGAGAATACATCTAACGGACAGGAACGAATATGACAGATGCAAATGGTGGCCTCTGATTGGACAAGAATCTTCTTGAATTGTAAATATACCCAACGCGGCTCCCCCAGCGTGGGTATGATGTAACATTGGGGAGAATAAACTATAACTTCTTGTTGTTGTTGTTCTCTCATGTGTCATCCTTGTTGTTGTTGTTGCTGCTGTTGTTGTTCTCTCTCCGGTCTATATCATGGCGTTATGTTAGAGTGTTAAGGTGTAACGACGGACGTTGACGGGCGTCACTGCATTTCGAAGAATTAGTGACAATTCCATGGAATATCAGAGCTTCTGAGCTATTTCACCAGGGCGTTGAAGCATTAAGAATGGCGTTGGTGGGCGTTGCTACAAGATGACACCTCACACGACGCATTCGCACCGCGGATGGTCCATGTCTACACCAAGTAACATCCTTCACTGCTAAAAAATGCCCACTTTCGCTACTACTCGTACTGATGACGTCACCAATGACGTCACAGATGCTGTGGATATCCCTCAAATTGGGGTCTACACCCCGAGAGCTACAACATGACACCTCCCATGACGCATTCGGACCAAGGATGGTCCATCTCTACACCAAATACCTTCATGTACTGCCCCAAAATGGCCACTTTCGCTACTACTCCTACTGATGACGTCACCAATGACGTCACAGATGCTGTGGACAGCCCTCAAATCGAGGTCTGCACGCCGAGAACTACAAGATGACACCACACACGACGCATTCGGACTGAGGATGAAGCATCCCTACCCCAAATACCTTCCTTCACTGCCCCAAAATGCACACTTTCGCTGCAACTCGTACTGATGACGTCACCAATGACGTCACAGATGCTGTGAACAGCCCCCAAATGGGGGTCTACACCCCGAGAGCTACAAAATGACACCTCCCAGGACGTATTCGGACCCATAGCGGTGCATCTCTACCCCAAACACACACCCACATACCCCCGAAAATGCCTGCTTTCTCTACTACGGCCAGACTGCGCATGCGCAGATTGACGCGACTTGCTTTTAAAAACACGCCATTCTGACTCTACCCCACACAAGCTTCACATTGATACCTCACACGACCCATTCGAACCGTGGATAGCCCATCTCTACCCCAAACACACACCCACATACCCCAAAAATGCCTGCTTTCTCTACTATGGCCAGGCTGCGCATGCGCAGACTATTGAACACGGACGAACCATTAGTGTAGTCAGGTGCTCCTGCATGAGAGCTTCAAAATAAGACCTCATACGACACCATTGGACCATTAGTGGCCCACCTAGATCCCCAACACGTCCACCCAGTATGGATTTATACATACATTGGGCTTATACTCCAGTATATGGGTCTCTATTTCACCGATTCGCTCCGGGACACTTCCTATCATGTTTGTCTTGACGAGACTAAGAAAACAAATCCAAACAACCATACCGCAAATGTCTAGAAGTGGGTTTCCCAATGGGACAAACATTGGTCCTATACCCCAGTATGGGACTATATGGGTCTATATGGGTCTCGGTGACTTTTTTCAAAAATTTCACCGATTCGCTCCGCGACACTTCCTATCATGTTTGTCTTGACGAGACTAAGAAAACAAATCCAAACAACCATACCGCAAATGTCTAGAAGTAGGTTTCCCAGTGGGACAAACATTGGTCCTATACCCCCCAGTATGGGCCTATATGGGCCTATATGGGCTGTATGGTACTTTTTCAAAAATTTCATCGATTCGCTCGGCGACACTTCCTATCATGTTTGCCTTGACGAGACTAAGAAAACGATACCCCACAACCTATACCGCAAATGTCGAGAAGTAGGTTTCGCAGGATGGTCCTATACCCCCATACCCCATATAGGCATTTTCTGTAATTTAGGATAAAGTCCGTGGTCCGTATTTTTTCAGGAAAAATTTTACATACACCCACCCTGGAACTAGGGGAAGATAACTCTATTGATAGGCAAGCCCCGTTAAGCCCGGCGACCTATATACCCCCATAACCCATATAGGCATTTTCCCGGATTTTTCGATAAAGTCCGTGTTCCGTTTTTTTGTCTGGATGCCCCTTCACGAATGCTTCACATTGATACCTCATATGGCCCCATCGGCCCATTAGGGGCTCCCCTAGATCCCAAAACGTCTATTTCCATACCCTTTTGCCACAATTCCCTGTCTGCTCATGCGCAGAATGGTGACAACGCTCGAGCCACTAGTCCAGTCAGATGCCCCTTCACGAATGCTTCACATGGATACCTCATATGACCCCATTGGACCATTAGTGGCTCCCCTAGCTCCAAAACGTCTAGCGGGACCCATACAGGGTCCAGTTTTCGACACTAGGTGACCACATCCCGATGAAATGGCCAGTTTTCGACACCGAGTGTGCCGCCATCTTGAACATACGTGCCGCCATCTTAGATATGTCCCATAATGCACCGGATCAAAATACTCGCTTCTGATTGGACGAGAGCTCTGTGACGGATTTGAAATACTCGCTTCTGATTGGACGAGAGCTCCGCATTGCGTCTGCGCATGCGCAGAATGATATTCCTACCGCACATCCAACCCATCAGATGCCCCTTCACGAATGCTTCACTTTGATACCTCACTCGACCCCATTGGTCCACTAGGGGCTCCCCTAGCTCCAAAACGTCTATTTCCATACCCTTTGGCCACCGCGCAAGCGCAGAATGCCGATATTTCAACCCCGCACCCAGCCCATCAGATGCCCCTTCACGAATGCTTCACTTTGATACCTCACTCGACCCAATCGGACCATGCAGCGTATTTCAAGTCTAGGGACTACTTTTTCTCCGCGGAAGCTTTCTTCCGTGACCGCATCACCGCCAGACCGCATCACCGCGGAGGAATACAAAGGTCAAAGGTTGCCAGACCTATAGTGGTCAACACTTGGCACCCAGCCAATGCTGATGCAATCCAGAACATGTCAGTACATGCATTGATCACGTGATCGCCAGATGACCTTGAGACCCCTTAAATTTTACCCGGGGGAACAAATAAGTAGGTCAATCCTAAGGAATCGGGTTTTTATATACTACTCACGGACCGCCTGTTATTACTGTATTCGGCATTAATGACCTTTGTGCCAGTGAGCATGAATACATTATGACGTCTCCCTATGTAATTGAGGCACGGTACATAAACAACTGTACTGGAGTTTTATATGAAGTGAATTAAAAAGTTATATCAAGCGTGATGTATTATCGATATCACGAAGAAATGGTAGTCATTTTGTAAAGTTCAGTTTGTTCTACACTCTACAAACAAGAAAATTGTTGCCGGATTAACTATTGATTTTTGACAAGCTCCAAAGTAGACGACTAATTAAAATGGATAGACTTTAGAGGGCTATATATTATTTAGCTAAGGGAAAGGGGAATTTTCAAAGACTCCGACACTACCCCCGAAATGGATCTCCACCCGCTATCTACTAAACATAACCTTATACGTATTTTGAAAGCTTACATATATTAGAGAAGGGGGACACAGAGGCCATGGAGTGTCGTGGAAGTCGGTCAAAGTGACGGCACGAAGCAAACATTAAAATAAAACACTATATACTCCCTATAGGCTAGCGGATGAAGTGTTTAACGGATTTCTTTCTAAATTAAACAGTTACTTAATTAAATTGCCGGTTCTTTAATTTGGAAAACCCTTGTCGAGTTGAGAAACAATAATACGGAAGGAAAGGTGCGGTTCATTTATAATGTCGGCCGAATTTATGGCAGGTACAAAACACTTATTTACCGTCTCTCTTAGAACGAATTTTCTTTAGGAATCCATTCGCTTCTCTTTTGTCAATCACATCTCTCTTCTCAACTGCATCTGGAAGTTCTCTGGCTTCCGTGGATGACATCACCAGTAGGAGGAAGGCACAGACGATTAGTATAGCACTGGTCTTCATGGCTGAACTGAGAAATAATGGAATAGAAAGACACTTTGTAAATGGTTAATGGCGAGATGGTCGATATATACGGTGTCAGGACATTTCGGCATGCGACATTTCAGTATGCGACATATCGGCACGCGACATTTCGGCACAAAGTGAAGGGTACGACATTTCTGCACCTTGTTCAGACCAAATTAAGCTAAAAATGAACATTTTCACATTCTTTTAACAGGCCATTTTAAGGGTTACCAAGTTGTAGATTCTCGTAGTTACCCAAGACTATCCGCGATATTGCAGCAACTTTTTTTTCACATATTAAGGGTACTGAGCTATCCTGCACACACTTTTACACACCCTCTAGAACTTGTCTTCATACAGCTAAATGTATGCCACATAGCTATGGTAGTGTATATATTTCTGGAAAGCACATGTCTTGAAGTTTGTATACTGTAAACCTGTATGTTTTGAAGATATTTGGGTTTTAAATAAATTTAATTCAAAACTTAATTTAACTTTAAATGCTATTTTCAAAACAAATATTCAACTTATAGTAACTTACTTTATCATTTCCTGTAGAAGACAACTCCAACAGGAAATCCGTGTATCAGTTTTATCAATTTTGGTCAAGGTTTCTTTCTATTGACATTTAAAGTGATCGTAACCCCTCAAGTAAAGTTTCCATCAAATGAAAGATCATTGCAAAGTGTCCGAAAATATTTATTGTAATTTTTTACGATTTTATTACACAGAGTAAACTGCAATTAAAGCATGGTATTCTATGGTGGTCTGTTGCAATCATATCTAGGGCCAGTGACGTCACGCTGCCTTAATACATATATTTCAAACTTTGTATGCACTTTCCAGTGCTTGATTCAAGCTTAAGGTGTGTATACTTTGAGTTTCAACACAGACTCACTGTTCCAATGTGCATGTTTCACCAAAATCTGGGCGATAGTGACTCATGAGTCTCAAGTCAATTTGAATCTTGCATTTAATTTCCCAGATTTTGGAACATGCACATTGGAACAGTGAGTCTGTGTTGAAACTCAAAGTATATATAGAATAATAACTAGACCAAAATTGGCAAAACTGAGACACCAATTTCATGTAGGAGTTGTCTTCTACAGGAAATGATCATGCAAGTTGTGCCGAATACTTTTTTGAAAATAGCCATTTAAAAAAGAAGGCTCATTTTTTTCAAATTATTTTGTTTAAACTTGAATATCTTCACAACCTACAGATTTACAGTGAACACATTTATATATTTGGAATCCGTACGAAATGCACTTTCAACAAATGTATACATTACTATAGTATGAGAAATACTTTTAGCTGTACAAGGACAATATCTAGAGGGTTGTAAAAGTGTGTGCAGGAGGGCTCAGTATCCTTAATGTTGATTGATGAGGTTTTTACTAGTCATAGAAGATTTAAAAACGATCTAAAATCACATTTTGTACATGTACCGCAATACTTGTGGTTTGCTTTATAATTTATGACAACATCGCAGATATTCGCGGTCAAAGTCTGTTGATAGGTCAAACATATGTTTAAAAAAAGTTCAAATCTAAATTTTTAGTATAATTTGACCAGTACAAAAAGAGATGCAGAAATGTCGCATGACAAAATGTTGTACTCTTCACTTTGTGCCTAAATGTCGCATGCCGAAATGTCGCGGATTCCATCTAAACACGAAAAATCCTGTGTTGTATTGAAACACACCAAGGGTTAAGACAGATAGTTGCAGTTTAGCGTTGGGCCGTCCACCGTGTATATGCATGGGTTGCAGCAGAAAAACAAATTATTTTCACTCATGGAAGTCAAAGATTTAGTATGAGAATGAGCAAATATTACATTTTTATAAATCGAGAGATTCAACCTATAGTTATATAACTATGTGATTTAATGGCGTATGCATTCAGTCAAATTTTACTTTCTGATGCATCTATTAGGACGATCCAAAGGCGAAACTGCCACTACCTCCTCGTGTTCACGATAATTCGAAATAGCCCACGTACCAGTTTGACGATCTTTGTGCACCGGTGCTCGGAGAAAGGGAGACGCAGACGAGTTTCACCGTGCATGCATATAGGCTGCGCTCTTATGGAAAACAACGGGGAATATTAGCAAAATTAATGCTGATTATACGAAAACGGATGGAAAAATACAAAAATAAAATTACTATATACAAAACCTAGTATCAGTTCACATTTTTGCACCAAATATTTAATATTAGTTCCCAGTCGTTTTCGAATAATTGGAAGAGTTGCTGTAATTTTTCCCGTTGTTTTCCATAAGAGCCCAGCTTATGCATGCTCGGAGGAATTCATTGGCTCGTTTTGCTCTCCCATCTCTTCCCCTCATGCGCTGGTGTGTATACAGACAGACTATCAATAGCTCATAGGAGCTAAAGTTTTATGTTACGGTTAAGATGTCTCGTAATTTTGCCTACACTTTTACCGTATACTGTTCGGTCTTCATCCGGCGGAGAACTGACTCGAGAAATCTTATAAATTACAGGCTTTTCATACCACTTGTACAAAAGATACAGATATGAATAACTTCTGTATCATCTAAGAGGTTTTATGGATCTGTAATTTTGAACAAGTAGGACAGCACATAACTGGAAAAATGACGGGTTAGTTGAGGTTCATTCTAAACAGAGTGTCATGCCTTCGTGATAGTGAGATCACTTGGCAACTCCTGGTTGAAAATAGTTCAGTTAGGTGGTTGAAAATAGTCCAGTTAGCATAGATTAAAAATATTTCATAGGCTGAAGAGGTAGGGAAGAGATCCGATTAACGAATCACAAGTCAGGCAAGGAGACAGGCGTCAATGCATCTGGCGCTGCTATCGGATCTGACTTCCAGTCGGAGTTGTATCACAGTGACAAATACAAACAAGCGTGTCATATACTTACCAAAAAGTTGATCTCAACTAATCAAGCAAAGTGGAACATTCACAGCAATGCAAAGCTTCGAAGCGGTTGGCAATGACATCGCAGGCATCCTTACGTATTTTTATAGGAAATTGATTTGCCTGTGGGCTCTTCTGTACTTTTTTCAAGCCTACTATTTAGCAATTGCACCTTCTTCTTTCAAAACTCTTTTTTTGGCAGCAGACAAGATTATCATTGAATTGAAGGGATACCATGGAATATCACAATAATCAACTCCAGTTATGACCAGTTATTTCTGGTTGAG
Organism: Hanleya hanleyi; assembly: GCA_036873755.1. NCBI lineage: Eukaryota > Metazoa > Mollusca > Polyplacophora > Lepidopleurida > Hanleyidae > Hanleya > Hanleya hanleyi. The sequence continues at coordinate 11,622 of JAVTVY010004962.1, forward strand.
TGAGTCGAATAAAAAATATATAATATGACTGTTTAATAATGACTAATCAGCATGCAGCTATAATTGAGGTTAATTGGATGAGGAGGAAGAGGAGATAAAATGTCTAATATTGCCTTTTTAATTGAACCGAAAAAACACGATGAGCCTTTCTGATTGGTCGATTAATTCGCGTAGTATTATACCGCCATAAAAAGTGCATTAATCTCTTTACCGTATCGGTAGAATTGTACCGATAGATAAAATCTCCAACGATTACCTTGTTATGTGAAAATGAGGAACGTGTAGACAAATATTTTCATCATATTTCATCTTGTTAAAAAGCCCAGAGTATTTTTTTGTAACACTACATAGACAATGCTAAGTATATTTGGGTTACATTCATGTATATGACAGTGTTGATACTAGTTTGGAAAATGTTTGCTCATGTAATAGAATAGCCATAAAAATTATGAATATAAGAAAACCCTAGAAGCGCTATGCCTGCTGTGTTATATACCACGCATGTTTTCGCTGAATCTGTGTTCAAACTTTTCCAGTGGTGTACACTTTCTCCCAATAAATTGTTTATCCAACAGTTCTAAAATTTGGCATGACACTTTTGACTGATCAAGCTGATTCGGCTGTTTTTAAAATTATTTCCTCCATGTTTTCAAGTTGGAAATATTTTAATTAGAACGGTTGTGCATCATCTTGGTTATTTGGAAATAAAACCTTGAGGCGTTTATAGGGAGAATTTTCTCTTGAAACAAAAATTTTGGACCTAGCGCGGTTTAATGAGATTTTGGCTCCCATGAGTTGCGGTTTAGAGTGCCAAAATGAAATAACACGTGCGAAAGAAATTTCTCAGTTAGCGTAAACTATATTATCTTGTCTCATGCAACGAGTATTTTCTAGGCCCTGGGTCTTATATTTTTTTAAAACAGCATCTTGAAGTGGTGAATTCGTGGAAAATCGAATATTTTGAGGTGAAAACAGCACACTTTTCTTTACCGTGTCAATAGTTTGTTGTTGCTCAAAAATGGTTTCGGTTCTGGACTGGCTTCATATGTTTTTTACAGAGAGACGATGGGACAGTTTTCACCTCGAAACTGGCGATTTTGCAAAAATTCACCATTTCAAAATGCTGTTATTCTTGAATCCGAAATCAGAGCCTAGAAAATACTCAGAGCATATAACAAGACAATATACTAGTACTTTACGCTAAATGAAAAATCTCTTTCATACGTATGATGGCCGAGAGGGGCCATCGTCACTTCGCCATCTTACGTCAAAAAACAGAGCGATGGAGCGATAGAGCGATAGAGCGATGGCGATGGCGATAGAGCGATAGAGCTATGGCGATAGAGCGATAGAGCGATGGCGATAGAGCGATAGAGCGATGGCGATAGAGCGATAGAGCGATAGAGCGATGGCGATAGAGCGATGGCGATAGAGCGATAGAGCGATGGCGATAGAGCGATAGAGCGATGGCGATAGAGCTATGGCGATAGAGCGATAGAGCGATGGCGATAGAGCGATAGAGCGATGGCGATAGAGCGATAGAGCGATGGCGATAGAGCGATAGAGCGAAGTACATGACTGCGCATGTCTCATAATCATGCATATTCATACGGTGATAATCGTACCTCCAACACAAGAGAGCTCGCCGCTAAACTCTAGTTATTATCAGGCGGATTCATGAATACTATAGCGGCCAGCGGCATACCACAAAGATTACACAGATAACACAGAGAGATAGACCGATAAGTTTTATTGTATATGGGCTAAAATAATAAACATTGGCTAAAAGATCGACATAAGAATCTAATAAATAAAGCAGTGATATTCGCTGTCTGGTGAACATATACATCTGGAACATTTGAAATCAAGTTTTGTAATTAATGCTGATCAACGCTTGTAAAAAAGTCAACGTAGAATCGAAATAGAAGAGGTCACTCTCCCCCCCCCTAAAATATTGGTGATCTGATTTACCCATAGTCTCGTAATTTTTCGTCAAATTCAACTTCTAATTCCTCTGAAAGAAAAGACCAATTCGTCCGTCGATGCGTAAGTTGAATTATTTGAAGTTGTGGGTGCCGAACGCGACCATTTCCGCGTTTTTATCGAAAAAGAAAGGCGGATGTCATATGAAACTGATAATTCATTAAGATTGTGCTGATCGTGGCTGGACTTAACACTAAATCGCATAGAACAAACACTGATTTTTTTTTATATCTTATTTGGTTTTGTTAGGTAATACACATTGTACATATAACATTTTATTGTACTAAACAAAAATGGTTGTATTTGTGATTAGAAACTCATGTTATACAACAAACAGATACATCGTCATTACACCTCCATTTATCTACGCAAACAACATCATAAGAGTCTAAACAGTAAATGCAGCGATGACCAATACTGGTAAAACAAGCGCCATTCGCAGTTCTTCTACTGGAAATATTTATCGGTTTCGTACGCACATTTAAAGCGTTTTGAACACTTTTCAACTAAGGGATTTTTAACTACTTTCATTTTATATATTGAAAATTTAACAATAGAAATACAGTAGTTGAGTGGCTGATTTCTGGCTTGTAAAAGACCAAGTATAACTTTTTCTGGAGAAAATATAATTGGAACACCCGCCGAAGCGAACCAATTTTTCAGTAAACTCCACCAAGGGTAGATATGTTCACATTCCCAAAAGAGATGAATAATAGTCTCTGGAACTTTGCTACAAAATGTACATAAGTTAGATATATCAGGGTAACGTTTATGTGCAAAAATGTTGGTAGTCAATATTCGGTTAATAATTCTGTATCGAAACCATTTATATTTCACATCTCTTGTTACATTATTATTCCATATATACCACTCCGAATCACTATAATTTTTGTTCAAGAACTGTTTAGTAAAGTAAATCTGAAGGTCAAGAGATTTCCATATAACATTTTACAGCCTTTTTTTACACTTATTAATAGTGAAATAGGGGGCGGTATCAACGGTATCATATACTGTTTCTGTAAAAGTCCAAATCTCATGTTGTTTGCTGCTTTCCGTACTGCTTGAGTAGTATATAAAACTGATATTGACGCAACTTGAACTTTGACTTAAACAAATTGCATATTGGGGAGAAAAACTACCACAGAAGAGTTCCAATTTTTACAGGTCACTGCGCAGATCAAGTGGTTGCTATGGTGACGTCACTTCCGGTCACGTGACCTTTGGGGCATGTATTCCTCCGCGGTGAAGCCGTCGGCGGTGATGCGGTCGCGAGAAAAAGCCGTGGACAGAAAAAGTAGTCCCAAATACGCGGAGAGCTGAGGGAAATTCTCCGGCAATCTTCGGGACATTTTGGGAGCAAGAGGGGCCCCTAGTGGACCGATTGGGTTGAGTGAGGTGTCAAAGTGAAGCGCTCCTCCAGGACGATCAAGTCATTGGTGGGTGTATGTAAAATTACGATTTGTCCCGAAAATATAAAAAGCGGAACACGGAGATTACCCCTAAAATAGGGCCCGATTCGCACATTTGCATCTATAGGGGGAAATGCCTATATGGGTATAGGGGTGGTCATTTTTTGTGGATTTTACTATGGGTTGTGGGGTCTTGTTTCCTTCGTCTCACCACGTAAAACACGATGGGAAGGGTCCCTGAGCTAAACGGTGAAATTTTTCGAAAAGTTCACGGAGGTCTGGATAGGCCCATAGGCCTACTGACTCAATGGATAGGTCTATACTGGGCAATTCGCACCTGTTCGTTGCGATATGGCTTGTGGGATCTTGTTTTTCAAGTCTCACCACGTAGAACACATGGGCGGGTTACCGAAGCTAAGCGGTGAAATTTTTCGAAAAGTTCACGGAGGTATGGAGAGGCCCATAGGCCTAATGGCTCAGTGGATAGGCCCATACTTAGCAATTCATACATGTTCATTGCGATATGGGTTGTGGGATCTTGTTTTTCACGTCTCACCACGTCGAACACGATGGGCGGGGTCCCGAAGCTAAGGCGTGAATTTTTTTTAAAAAGTCACTGCGCGCAAGCGTAGTGGGTAAATGGTGCTGGGTGGCCGTTTTTGGGGTCTAGGTGAGCCCCTAGAGGTCTTATTTTGAAGCTCTCGTGGAGAAGCATCCGGCTGAACTAATGTATCGTCCGTTTTCAATATTCTGCGCATGCGCAGTCTGGCCGTAGTATAGAAAGCAGGCATTTTGGGGGTGCGTGTGGCTGTGTTTGGGATAGAGATAGGCCACTATTGGTCCAAATGGTTCGTGGGAGGTGTCAAAGTGAAGCTTTTGTGGGGTAGAGTCAGAATACAGGACATATATGGTACAATACAGGACAGATATTGTATAACACAGGACAGATATTGTATAACATAGGACAGATATGGTATAATACAGCACAGATATGGTATAATACAAGACATATATTTTAGCATACAGCACAGATATGGTATAATACAGGACAGATATTGTATAATACAGTACAGATATTGAATAATACAGGACATATATTGTATAATACAGGACGGATATTGAATAATACAGGACAGATATTGTATAATACAAGACATATATTGTATAATACAAGATATATATTGTAGCATCCGGATGTAAAACCACAGTCCCGGATGTAAAACACTGAACACCCCGGATGTAAGCTGAGGTCCCGGATGTAAAACAAAGGTCCCCGGATGTAACTGGTCATACATATTGTAATAATCCCCAGGCCGAGAGGGGTATTATTGTTTTGAAAGAAATTGTGGTTTACCAAATAATAAAATATAGGCCAGTAATTCCACAGGTAATCCAAGTATTATTGACTCCAGCAGGTAATCCAATGTGTAATCCAAGCGCAAGTGATTTCCACAGGTAATCCAGTAATATTGCTTCACTGTAACTAGGACTCAATGATAACACAGGTTTTCGGGTCTATATGGTTTATTTCCGTCATAGAATAATCAAAATAATATTACAATTAATCAAATTCACAATCGTGGATAGCACTACAGATGGAGTGAGCCAATGGTATTACCCGCCCCTCAAATGCGCAGTAAACTCGCCTCACTATACTACTGATCCCATGTTGGTATATGGTAATTCACATCCAGCCAATACTAACCGTATCAATGATATTACAGGTACGGGAGACAGCCTTAATCCCTATAAATTCAGTATAATAAATACTATTCCAATACAATCTCAATACAATTCCACTAAATTGGTACTGGCCGAGCTACGATGTGAACTCGCCGGCGGCTTGTCGCTGTCTGCCATTGCTCGTTACGACCCGGTATTTATAGCCTCCGGTGCCTGGGGCTGAGCACTATTTTCGCTCACAAACATTATTGGTAAACAGTAAAATATACATTTCCAAGTTGTGCTCTACTTGTGCTTAATAATTATTTATGCTCATGTAACAATTAGCATCGTAAAATAAACTTATTTCATAGAAAATAATAAATAGCACAACTTCCTTTACCCGACCCGATGAATTACCTATACCCACAACATGGCGAATACGAAATGCAGCAAGATGAACATTTAACAGTAACATACAGTATATTTACAACAGAGTATGTAAGTGCTCAATTTGTGCTCCAACGTTATTTTATCTCTACTTTTAGATAACATAAACAGTAAGACTTGATTTATTGTAAATATAATAGAGCACAAGTGTATATTCCCAGCAGTCGGCGAAGTCCACATACTTTATACATGGTGTACATTCCCGCCTGGTGCAAGACCAACTTTGACCACAAATATCTTTTAAATAACGCCAGACCTGCCTTTTAACATAATTTTCCCCAGAAATATAGTTATCAAGGAATATAATGTTGAACGGATGGCACTTACTTTGCAGGAATAAATCTGTTGTTCAATTAAATACACAGGGATGTCGAAATAATTCTCTAGCAGAAGAAGTATGCGTATGAGCACAGAGAAGTCAAACATCCGCGCATATAGTCCGCACAGAAAATCCGTAGTCTGGATTCCAAAGTTCATACGAATGTCAATTAATACCACAGTTCAAATTAGTAATGTGTCACCAACATCTAGAAATATTAAATTGGAATTATAAACACAATAAATGGTGAACTTGTGCTGAGTGTAACGGCATTACGCACACACTTGTAGAATAACAAAATGGCTATGTACATGAAGCGGGAGGGAGAGACCCGAACATGCTTGGGGGAAATCTTGAACAGGTAAGTCATTCATACGAGGAAATGTTGTCCAAAACCATGATTTAATGTCACTAAAAACACACGTAAGTCCACATGGTAGGAAATTGTCACAGTCTCTGAATTTGTACCAGTTTATGATACTTCGCGAATGAATGAGCCGGCGCCCATATTCCAACATTTATTTACATTGTCAGATTAGGGAATATGCCTCACAGGCATTACAATATTTAGGTTATTATTATGGACAACATAGATACAGTCTGGTCATTCATAATTATGTTATTATTATAGACAACAAACATACAGTCTGATATGTAATTTCTTACAATTAAGATAAATTCAAAACGATAAATGTGTGAAGTACTAGCCAGATAAGCTGACTAACGCCACATCACCGCGATGTATATATTATCAGGATACTGTGTTGTTCCCACAAGAGTACAAGTACATGGACAAGAAAAATGTACATTGGTAGAGTATATGTATATGGACAGATTACATGTATAGGCACATAGTACATGCACATGTACTTTCGCTACTACTTGTACTGATGACGTCACCGATGACGTCATAGATGCTGTGGACTTCCATCAAATCGGGGTCTACACCCCGAGAGCTAGAAAATGACACCTTCTACGGCGCATTCGGGCCAATAGTGGTCCATCTCTACCCCAAAGACACCCCCAAAATGACCACTTTACTTACTACACCCAACTGCGCATGCGCAGATTGACGAGACTTGCAATAAGAAGCACGCCATTCTGACTCTACCCAACAAAAGCTTCACTTTGACCCCTCCCACGGCCCATTTGGACCAATAGTGGTCCATCTCTACCCCAAGCACACTCCCACGCACCCCAAAAATGCCTGCTTTCTATACTACGGCCAGACTGCGCATGCGCAGAATATTGAAAACGGACGATACATTAGCCCAGTCGGATGCTCCTCCACGATAGCTTCAAAATAAGACCTCGTACGACACCATCGGACCACTTGGGGCTCACCTAGACCCCGAAACAGCCACCCAGCAGTGTTTACCCACTACGCATGCGCGCATGGACTTTTTCAAAAAAAATAACCGCTTAGCTTCGGAACCCCGCCCATCGTGTTTGACGTGGTGAAACGTGAAAAACAAGATCCCAAAACCCATATCGCAATGAACATGTGTGAATTGCCCAGCATGGACCTATCCATTGAGCCAGTAGGCCTATGGGCCTATCTAGACCTCCGTGAACTTTTCGAAAAATTTCACCGCTTAGCTCCGAGACCCTCTCCATCATGTTTTACGTGGTGAGACGAAGAAAACAAGACACCACAATCCATAGTAAAATCCACAAAAATGACCACCCCTATACACATACAGGCATTTTCTCGTACAGATGCAAATGTGCGAATCAGGCACGATTTTAGGGGTAAAGTTCGTGTTCCACTTTTTATATTTTCGGGGACAAATCCTCAATTTACATGCACCCACCCATGACTTGAAAGGCAGGCCCGATAAGCCGGAGATCGATATTAGCCCTTTTGAACGTGGTTGATAGGGGTTTCCCCTATTGTAGGTGTAAAGTCCGTGTTCCGCTTTTTGTATTTTTGGGACCAATCCTAAGTTTACATACACCCACCCACTACTTGATCGCCCTGGAGGAGCGCTTCACTTTGACACCTCACTCGACCCAATCGGTCCACTAGGGTCCCCCCTCGCCCTCAAAATGTCCCGGAGATTGCCGAAGATTGCCGGAGAATTTCCCCCAGCTCCCCGCTTATTTGAGACTATTTTTCTGTACGCGGAGGCTTTTTCCCGCGACCGCATCACCGCGGAGGAATACATGCCCCAAAGGTCACATGACCGGAAGTGACGTCACCATGGCAACCACTTGACCTGCGCAGTGACCTGCAAAAATTGGAACTCTTCTGTGTTCGGAAGTAGTTTTTCTCCCCACTATGCAAATTTTTTAGGTCAAAGGTCAAGTTGCGTCAATATCAGTTTTATATACTACTTGCCTGACATACTGATAATTATTCCAGAAAATTGGCTGCGCATTTATAAATGGACTGAAAAGAGTCAAATGACAAAAAAAATCCGTTATCATCTAAAATATCATTTACAAACCGCACGCCTTTTCCATCCCAGTGACCTAAATGTAGAGCTTTATTATCAATTTTAATTTTTTCATTGTACCATTTCATTCGAGAAAGTTTGACAGTCCTCTAGTTTTATTTGAAATTCTGTCCAGGCTAGAAGCGTGTCCCTCCAAAATACGTTTTCCATCGTTGGTATAATATTAGTTCTTAAGAATGCTGAACCAACTCCTATTGGGTCTATGTTCTTTGGCATAAACATTTTCAAAATATTACCCCACTTGGAACTATCAGCTTGTAATATCCTAATCCACGATATATTTTGTGCCTGGATTACATATTAACAATAGGATTATCTAAACCGCCATGTTCAAGTGGTTTAACAGAAATTTTTCTGAAAATTTTATCAGGTTTCGAGTTCCAAACAAATTCAAAACAGCGTTTCTGGAATTCATTTATAAGTGGTCCGGGTGGGTTTGGAATAGAGGAAAATAGATGGTTGAGTTTCGGCAACAACAAGCTTTTTAAAAATGACATTTCGTCCTAGTGGAGTCAATCCTATTTTGGACCATATCTTCATGAGTATGACAATATCTTTTAATTTATCTTTGTAATTTTTTCAACCTTTTCCGCCAAATTGTTTGTAAACACAAGACCTAATAGCTTAAAGTCACCTTGTGACCAGTCTAAATTCCATTCAGTACGAAACCACTGAGAAAATGTTGGTACTTGGCATAAAATTGCAATTTAAAACCAGTCACGACAAATTTAGACCCGCGAAGGGAGAATTAAAGAGGCGCGTCTGGGTACACCCCCATGTAATTTTAGATTTATTTCACACGCTTCTCTACTAATTTTCGGCCCATTTCAATGCACCCCCTCGTAATTATTGAAGGTGGAGAGACGAAGTGATCCTTGGTCTCCGCTCTTTGATACATTCCGTTCTTTGCGCAATGCGGGGGTATAGGGGGAGAGGCAAATCTTAATAAATTAATACCCTATCAACGTTCTCTAATAATTGAACATTAATAAGCGTCAATCCTTCCCCCCTCCGTGTCATTAATCAAAGATCTTTTTTTTATATATATTCATAATGGCATTCCTTGAATCAACTCAGAGTCGCTTTCTTGTACAGAATTTTTCTTAGTATGCATGGCGTTGATATTCATTTTGACCGCCATGAAAATCTTGTACCGATAAATACCGTGAACACAAAGGTAGCCAAAAATGTCGACTTGTCTCGTTTTGGTGTAGTCATGCGCAGTCATGTACTTCGCTCTATCGCCATCGCTCTATCGCTCTATCGCCATCGCTCTATCGCTCTATCGCCATCGCTCTATCGCTCTATGGCCATCGCTCTATCGCTCTATCGCCATCGCTCTATCGCTCTATCGCCATCGCTCTATCTCTCTATCGCCATCGCTCTATCGCTCTATCGCTCTATCGCCATCGCTCTATCACTCTATCGCCATAGCTTTATCGCTCTATCGCTCTATCGCCATCGCTCTATCGCTCTATCGCCCTATGGCACGATGGCGAAGTGACGATGGCCCCCTCGGCCACCATACACCTGGCTATAATGGTTTGTTGGTTTGAGGTGTCAAACGACCTTGCACGGTTTAGTAATATTTTGGCCCCCATGAGGTGCGATTTAGAGTGCCAAAATGAAATATCACGTATGTATGGTGGCCGAGAGGGGCCATCGTCACTTCGCCATCATGCCATAGAGCGATGGCGATAGAGCGATGGCGATAGAGCGATGGCGATAGAGCGATAGAGCGATGGCTATAGAGCTATGGCGATAGAGCGATAGAGCGATGGCGATAGAGCGATGGCGATAGGGCGATAGAGCTATGGCGATAGAGCGATAGAGCGATGGCGATAGAGCGATGGCGATAGAGCTATGGCGATAGAGCGATGGCGATAGAGCGATAGAGCGATGGCGATAGAGCGATGCGAAGTGACGAAGGCCCCTCTCGAATAGGTCTTTGGATTATGGACGCGGATATTCTCTAATGGACGACGGCTGGATTATGAATGACGGACTAGACGCTTGTAATCATAACAAACAGCAATTTATTTACGACCACCGCGAACACACAGTCGGTTGACAACAACGACAACGTAATACACAGCTGGAGAGCTGACGTCATGCGATTGGCTACCAAAAAAATGCACCTAGCCTGACGTCAACACGAACTGACATTAATTGTTCCGAAAAGCGATTAAAGAACAGCATAGATATCTGTATTATATGATGGCCGAGAAGGGACATCGTTGTATATAGTGTTAATGAATCTGGACCGACACACGAAGGCAGGATGCGAAGTCAGGATGCGAAAGACGAAGGCAGGATGCGAAGCGCGAAGTCAGGATGCGAAATCAAAACATGAAGCGCGAAGTCAGGATACGAAATCAAAACAAAACATTGCAAAGACTGGAAGCGAAGTCACGATGCGAAGGCAGGATGCGAAGCGCGAAGTCAGGATGCGAAGTCGCGAAGGCAGGATGCGAAGTGGCGAAGCCAGGATGCGAAGCGCGAAGTCAGGATGCGAAGTCAGGATGCGAAGCGCGAAGTCAGGATGCGAAGTCGCGAGGCAGGATGCGAAATCAAAACATGAAGCGCGAAGTCACGGCACCTAACTTCGCGACTTCGCATCCTGCCTTCGCGACTTCGCATCCTGACTTCGCGCTTCGCATCCTGACTTCGCATCCTGACTTCGCGCTTCGCATCCTGGCTTCGCCACTTCGCATCCGGCCTTCGTGTGATTCATAACACAATACAGCGATGTCCCTTCTCGGCCATCATAGTCTTTGCTTCGCTTCCAGTCTTTGCAATGCTTTGTTTTGATTTCGCATCCTGACATCGCGCTTCGCATCCTGCCTTCGTCTTTCGCATCCTGCCTTCGTGTGATTCATAACACAATACAGCGATATCCCTTCTCGGCCATCATAGTATTACGATGACAATCGAACAAGATGAACAATAACTGAATGGAATACAAAGAAAAAATAAATTTTACTTCGTCTCAAGGGAAAGTATATGTTATCTTTAGCTACACTGTGATTCAGATACATACATTTTATATTGGCACATTCTCTACAACTTAGGATCTGCTTCGGATACCACAACGGGCATCTTTACATTTTGTACATGCTATAGTATGTAAATGCTCTGTCCATATTTCCTGTCCCATTCGGCGGCAGATGCCCTTTTATTTCTTTCTCGGTTTTGAGTCCCTCTCCCGACCTCATAGGTTTTACTGATAAGTTTTCAATCTTCTGACAAAAAAACAAAAATCCCCAAAAGTGGGAGTTTGATGCCCTTTCTAATTTCTATGTAAAATAGGTCACACCCAGTGACCCCACGGCAATCCTGACAAGTTTTACGACCTTTCGACACAAGAACATATTCCCAGCCTTCAATGAGCGTTAAATGCCGACTTTAATACTACATTAACCTTATCTGGCCTGGGCGATTTGGGGCCTATATATTTTCTCTACCACTGAGGCTAGAGCTCTGAAACTTACCACACAGTATCTTGGGTTCAAGCTCTACCGGGAAATGTAAAAAAAATCCAAGATGGCCGCCATGATGACGTCACAGTGACGTTATCTTCTCGGAAGCCATTTTTCGGCCTTTTTGGGGTCGATTTTTCGAAATTTTCATTTTTCCGATTTTTCTCTCGAAAAAAATCAAATAAAATATAGAATAATTAGTTTTGCATAAATAAAATACTTTCAATGCTTTTTAGGCAAGGATAATGTGAAGAAATGGAGCGAAAAGATTGAAAAAGACGACTTTCGCGGATATCACATGGCCGCCATTTTGAATTTACCCATGATCCTCTGCCCGGGGGTATATGAAAATAGGCTCAAAATGACCCTAATTAGATAAGCTTAAAAGTCACCAAGTTTCAGCCTCCTCGGTTTTGTTGTTTCGGAACAGCAGAGAAAAGTTCACTAGTTTGAATGTCCTCACTGGGCTGATCATTGTCCAGAATAATAGGAACTGTGGACACTCTTGTGTTCTGGCACATGTAGGTACCGTCGTGATATGACTGAAACAATGTTGAAAACGACGTTAAATCCTATTCACTCACTCACTCACTCACTTGTATGTCCTCATACATCTATAGGCCTCTCACTATCATCCAAAATGGATTTCCACATCGTTTCCTCGAATATACCTTATAATTTCTTCCCCGGTAATATCAATAAAGGAATAGTTCTGTTGACTTTCACATACATACTAAAAAGTGAAATTGTTACGGTATTTCTTGGCATCCATACATAGCTCATCTTCACGTCTCCAAGTCAAATACTGCACCTGCTCGACTTTGACAAATATCATACGGTTTCTCTTCCGAATAAGGTTTGATGATGTCATCTCTATAAATGTTTCCTGGTCCATATTAGGAGAAGAGCCCCTGTATGATCTCTTCAAATCCAAATTTGATTGGATATTGAACATTTTCCGCGTAAAAGCAATACTGCCACCGCTTGCCATACATGTATATGCAGATCAAACAAAAACTTCGCTGCACGACGACGATCAGCTCGTATCTTGTCTGACTATCTATGACATATAGCGTGCGTTTATGGTTTGGAGAATTTACCTATTCATTATAGGTCAAGGGAAATTGCGGAATGTATTGTATTTTACTTGAAACGTGAAGATGACAGAGCTCACGATGCTCACTCTCGTTCCTTTTCTGCTTCCTTTTCATTCACAGCTGAAGAAGAAGAAGAAGACGAAGAAGATGAAGGAGGAAGAGGAGGAGAACAAGAAGAAGAAAAAGACGAAGAAGAAGAAGATAATTAAACAACGCGTGTCTTATAAGAGGGAGACGAATTCTACAACATACCAATAATACAAAATCTGAGCTTGTCCACGTGAATGTACTTTACTGTACGAGCTTTCGACCGTCGTGGTGGGATCTTTTTCAAGAGGCCAGAAATTAATTTGAACAATATATATTATATGCATGTATCGAACGTATCTGTTAGTGTAATCTAAATGACAATTTGTTATTTGATATACAATCTTGCCTGCTACAATACCGATAGTATAACAAGGTGGGTAAAACCTTAATAATCTATATAACGCAATATATATCCTAACGAGATTTGCTCTTCTTTACAAAGAGAGCTCCTTTAATTTTTGAAATTCAGATAATTCATGTTTTTTTTTAGATAAATTCCAGTCATATAATTTATTCAGACATATCCTCGCCATGACACAAAATCCTATCGAATAAGAACAATATCTGATAACTATTTGAGCATTTATCTCATTCCAGGTTTCAAGATTTCATTGCTTCTTTGCAGTCAATGTTAAAGTTAATTTCTAAATAAATGTGATTATCTTCAGCCAGAATGTTTTAGTTATACTTTGGTACCGATCAGCTTTTTGTTCACTGTCCCGACTCATTGTACAGACAATTGTGAAAGAGCATGTTGGTTCATTGCAATCACGTCATGCTATTGTGGCGTTATGTGTAAACAAACGCGTTCCCGCCATGTTCATAGTGACTAATGGCTGGATTTCACTCGTGAAAGCTGTCTTGAACAGCCTGTGATGGCATTCTCAGCATTTAAGATAAATCTCCAGGGATTGATAAAATACCAGCTGAGTTATTCTTGGATTGCGAAGATCTGTTAATCGGTTACGTGTTAGAAGTTTGTACTTTTATTTTTGAAGAAGCGCTGGATGAGCGCAAAGACCTCCGTCGAGGCAACAGGGTCCGTAGGGGAATACATCACTGAATAACATAGGGCACGATGCCAAGCTCAATTTTGCATTTGTTGGACGTTAACTTCATCAATGGTAATTAACCTGAGATTGAGGGTTCCCCACTAGCATGTCCAGCTAGGGATGTAGAAGTCACATTCCCCGCAAATAATTTTTTTTCGATTTCACGTGCTTGAAATATTGGGGTATGGAATAGAGTATATTGATGGAAAACCTGGAATACTGCTTGAGACATTAGGCTCCTTCCCACCCACACCTCCCCCTGAGAGGACGTCCCCACCCAAAATCAACACGTTGCGGCAGAAATGAGACCCTGTGTGCCTAGTTTTACCAACTTGCTTGTGATTTTATGCTATAGGCCCTACACATCAACACTTCTTATTTTGTATGTGTACAGTATAGCATCCTCATTGACAGAATCCTCTACAAAACACATCAGATTTTACCGATACTTCGTTCTGATGTGTCTCAGCATCATGTGATGATGATTCAATGAGCTCGGAATAGTTTTGTATACTGGTGTTACAGGTCACCTTCACCATAATGTATCAATTACCATGGACTTGTACATGTATCACATTCATATTGAATGGTGATGGCTGATGAAAATATTGCCCATATGGAACAAATGGCTGGATTCCAGCGAATAAAAAGTTCATGTTAATCATAAACAACATACAAATAATAATACTATCAAATAATTATGTATATTCCTTGTCGACATCAATATAATACAGACAATATTATGACTGAATCATGGTAACAGATATTCAAGGGTATGTATGTCTACACTAAACTGAAGGAGACCCATGATGCGTATTATATTATGTTGTAAAACTTCACTTGCTAATCTCGATTATGTTGCTTATTGTGAAAATAAATGAAGTTATGAAAATAAATTTAGTATGATTGCCCAAATTAGAAATATCTTCAGCAGCTAAAGTTAAGCCAATCATAACAATATATAACACCATCATATTGTTGTAATATCACCCAGGTATTGATCTTTGGCTAAGAATGTAATGAGATACATGTACCTGTTCTTTGTGTTATTCTGTATGCAGTTCATTCTGTATGTATTTTATACATGTACACATACCAGAAGTGGAATTGAAATTTGAATAAAATATGTTCGATTTTTACCTCTACTCAGGAAATGAAGTCTTTGTTTCTAGAAGCTAAATCATTTCAGACACATTCAAGTCCTCACCTGGTCAAGGGAGATAATTTTGTAAAAAAAAACAAGTATAGATCCACACTGGTGCAGACCAGAAAGTTTTATGACCTTTGATGATATTTGTGAAGCATGCTGCAGGACTTCAACTTTCATGAATCTGATATTATCCACACAATCCCATTCTACATGATATTTTTGCCATAGCACCGATAAACTAGATCCCTTCATTTATGTGGTCTGATTTTCTTTTTGTCTATTTGTCTTCTGTTAAAGTCATTTGGCATCGGTAAAACCTAAAATGTATATCATGATCTCCTTATTTCATCTATTGATACTGTCTGTTTGGTTCGAGATCACGGGGCTGAACAAAGCATGTGAAACGTGATCGTATGGCAAATAAATGCCCAGTGGTATGTCCAGGGCTTAAAACTAAATAAAAATATTTTAAAAAATGGGAAAGGTTCCATTCATGCTATCAGTCAAAAATCTCAATAATGTAGGCCTACATGTGGAATGTAGACACTCCTTTGTTTCAGCTACAATTCAGAATAAGTTTTCAGAATATTATCAGGTTTTAACAAGCAAATTATTCTTCATCAACAAGTGTCACAGCACACAATGTGGATGTCACTAAACTGTTAGGATAAATGAAAAGAAAAGTATATGTATATTATTTATCAGCTTTATTAAATAAGTTTACAGACTCACGCAGATAGATCAATTTGGTGCTTCTGCAAAATCAAACCATTATTCAACTGCCAAATGCCAAGATAAATAGCCCCCCCCCCCCGGAAATATAATTTATCAGCAAAATTTAGAATAACTGTTTTTAAACAACCAGGCTGGTGGATATCATCAACTGAAAGAAAACAAGTATCAGAAAAATCAGGGCATCGTCGATTGTGCTGTTGTCTTCCAGTCAGTCAGTCAGTTTGATATGCAACAACAACAACTTGGACTATTTGGTTGGCTTCGACATAAGTCATCAGCCGACAAATACTTTACGATATATAGAAATGACGGGTGGTGTACTATGAATCATTGAGTTGTAATGACATCAAATGGCGACAATAAACTTACCAGAAAAACGGCAAAAAATCGCATTGTTCATCTCTACAAGCTGGAGGGCCGCCATGTTAAATCTCCCGGTGGATGGGAGGTGGAACCCGACTAAAGAAACAAGGCCCACTGTAATGCATTGTAATGGGGAACCCCATTATTTCAATAGTGTCCAACAAAAGTGCTTCAAAATTTCGTCGGGAACCATGACAATCCCCATTGGAAATCCAATGAGTCGTGGGTTCCCCATATGACAATTATTTGGCGGGAGATTTCACGTTGCTATCCTAGACCTCCGTCTTATCGAAATATGGGCCAATGGTGTAATAGAACGTATTCCTAAAAAGGACAATTTATCGATATGCCGATAACTATAAGGGAATCACACTGTATTCGCCAAAATATTTTCTTTGGTATTAAGAAATAGATTGAATAAATACACCGAAGAAAATGATTACTTTGTGACAAACAATTCACATTTCGTGAAAAAAAGAGTACAATTGACTGTATTTATCATGCAAATACTTATCTATTACGGTTTTTACAACAGCGTTAACTTTCAACATTAGCATATTACTTTTAGAATAAGAAAAGTTTTCGAATGTTCATTCCATCGCAATAAAGAATTTGTTCGGCAGTATTCTGCTGTTGTCCATTACAGCGGTGAAATGCACACAGCGGAACTGATAGCTAATCTTGCTTCACGAGATTGTGGGTAGTTAAACACAACAACCTTGCAATTAAATGCTTCCCTTTATGGGCGTGTGAGTCTGCATGTTACACGAAACGTGGAGACAGACCGTGTGTATCGTATGGAGACAACAGTTGGTGTGGTGTTATATGGCGATCCCGACAGAAAAGCGTTGAATTCTAGTTTCCATTTTCTTGCCTGGCCTTCTCGTCAAGCGAAAACCCTTGTTGATTAGAATCACCAAGCTAACAGCTTTCGTTTCTAATATCATTTAAATTCAATATCTGGTTATATGCACCGCATTTCGGCTCATCCTTGCCTTGAAAATGTGCAAAATAGAGGAGATGTCTTGTATACTGATCATGTAATAATGAGAATAGCTTATTCCATATTGAATATGCCAAGGCCATATATAATATATTTTATCAACTGGAAGGAGAGGTAATATTGGAAAGTTGCACTCATTCCATGACATTTAGTAAACACAATTCAATTTCACAGTATAGTTAGGCCATCGTGCATTGGTTTAAGCAAGCCGGTATATGCTGTGTAGTGATAATGATAAATTGTTTCTATTCACGGGATAAAAAAAATATATTGGTTGCAACTGTAAAGAATTATCCTTTTTGCCATTTTCCATGATCACTACTGTCGCTATACTAATTCGTTAGTAAACAACGGAACATTATTATATGACTGTTGATTTTGGATTAGAAAGAGGAAATACCGATTTTTGTTTTGTCTACTGCACTGCATGTAACAAAAAACATTCGCAATATTACGGTTCGTATTTGAGCGTGGGGCTTTCAATGATAGGCGTTTACTTTTAGACACATCGTCGAATGTTAATTTCAAGGCAGCAAAGACTTTGTCCAGCATTGTTCCTTTCCCGTTATACACTGCAATGTATTTCAACAAACAGAATACTAGCTATCAAACGCAACAATTAACAGCACTAAAATCCGAGTAAATTTGCTTTCTGATGCGGCTCGACACACAACAATCATACCGTCATACACTCGTTCTTTGAAAAGGCAGTTAAATTTGACGTCGCACTACATGCCGTGCGGGCTGATTTAATTGTTTCATTGTCTGGTCAAATCCATGAACGAATACGGTGGTAATGAACATCACTTGGGTGGCACTAAACATTCGGCAACAAAAGACAACGGCTTCTGCTCAAAGACCACGCTTGACTAAAAAATGTAGTAATGGACAAGTGCAGCATACTGCCGAAAAATGTCTTCATTGCGATGGAATGAACATTCGAAATCCTTTCTTATTCTAAAAGTAATATGCTAACGTTGAAAGTTCACGCTGTTGTAAAAACCGTAATATAATAATGAACTTGAATATTGTGTCCATCCTCGTCTAGGGGAGATCACGCGATTTTTCGTAATTCTTCACACTGTTCATGCTGTACGGAAGCCAGTTCGTGCCACTCCAAAATCTTTTTTTTTCTCCGGACTTACACAGTCGTAATTACGACTTAACTAAGTTCTGATTACTTCAGAAAGTCGTAATTTCGACTTAACTGAGTCGAAATCACGACTGTAAAGTCGTAATTACGACTTACAAAGTCTTAATAACGACTTAACTATGTCGTAATACAAAGTCGTAATTATGACTTTGTAAAGCCCTAATTACAAAGTCGTAATTACGACTTCGCAATGTCGTAATTTCAACTTAGCATTCAGTTAAAAACCCAAACTGTACAATATAATCTGCTGTAAATATATCAACATTAGGATGCAGAATAGAATAAAATGGGAAGCTTTCGAAAAATTGTGTACTAATATTTTACCTCTTTTTTTTCTTCTTGGAGCTGTCAAGATGCCAAGGATGAAGATTCGACCTCTCAAACGGATGCTCAAAAAGCGCCAGTTTGCATGAAATGAAGACTAGATTTTCAGTTTTCAGGGGAAGTAAGGAGAGAGGGGGGGGGTGAGGGGGCATGCCCCCGGGTCACGTACCGTTGTCCGCTCCTCCTCTTCCCCCCCCCCCCCGGAAAACCTTCCTATGCCCCTGGAATCTTGCATATAGTTAGATGGATTTTTCAATGAATTTGAATCACGTAGACTCTTGTTAATGCATCTAGTAATTAACAATTCACAACCCGTGAAATTTTCAATACAGCTAAATTGGTATCTGCAAACATATTTATGAATATGATGTTTCAAAAAGATTAGACAAATAGCTCTGGAAATATCCAAGTATGCAGTTAGATCATTCATTTGGATTCAGATAATTTCGGACCTACATCCTGACTGACTGTATCATTTATACCTATTACTGTGAAGCCAGAAATATGTTTGCTCATGTGAAAGAAAAATCAGCTGTGGAATTATGTGTGTGCAGACATTAGAAGAAGTATTAGGTTTAGGAGATATTTGGTATTTCAGGGAGATTCTAGGTAGGATATTCTCTAGTACCAGTAACAAAAATATCACACCTAATAATTATATTTTCACACTATATATTAAGTAACTGGATTATTGAAGCCACCACAAATCTGGTTTGAAGTGTCATATTTTTGCTACAAAATTTCGCTAAATATTCCATTTTTTAAGGCTAATATTTCAGAAAGTAAACTTCAAGCAAACATTGATTTTGCAGATTTTAGAACGAAAAAACAACAAATCAGCTTTATTAACGTCACACACAAAGCAGTTTTTCTTATGAAAACATGACGTATCCTTTATGTGCGGAGAGAAATCGAGCGGAAGTAAATTAGCCAAAAGGAATGCATTAACCTTGCTCTAGGAGATGATACCGTAGGTCATAAATATATCGTATACCGAGACCAACGACGCATGAAAATAATCTAAAAACGTTCAAGCGAATCAGAGGAACAGAAGTGAGATGATAGCCATCTCAATCTGTAATTGAAGCGGTATATTAACATTCTGAACAAAAAAGTGTTAAGTACTGCTACACCCAATTAGAAAATTCTCACGAAACACAGAAAGCTCTGAAAAAGAGATTGCATGTTAACGTTTCATTTTCAGAAATATTTGGTTTGAAAAACATTTTCTTTTAATTCATGACGAAATATTTACCGAAAAAGATGGTGTCAATTCGCCGGGAATTTTCCGCGATATAACCACACTCACACCACACCCATACAAACACTTCCATAAAATAAATATCCAAATATATATTTTTCATCTCGAATATTATATAATTATGAAAATATAAATATCATTTCTTTATCTTAAGGAGTTTTCTTGTAATATTAACAAGAAAACGTGTAACACGATTTTCAGGGAACTTCGGGAGCCGAACGGGACTTTCCGCGATACGGTCGTATAGACATCGACACGTTTAAAGCTGCTGACACACTGTACATATATCAGATTATAATCGAGCAAAACTCAAGAAAATATGGTGCTAATTCATGTTGTTTTTTAGGGATCTTCTGATATCTCTATGAGTCTTAAGGATTCGCCCAGATTTGGCGTTGTAGGGTTGTTCTAAGTACAGCAGTAGTATACATAGAGCATCGTAATACCTTTTGACCTCGCGTAAGAATCTGGCGTAGAGGTCAAGTGCATTATAGTCCCGGCAAAGGTGTGCGTCGTCTCAATAATTTGCATATTGGGAAGGTCACGTGGAGATCGCGTGGCGGTCAAGTGCATGGGGCATATATTCCTCCGCGGTGATGTGGTCTGGCGGTGATGCGGTCTGCTACCACGGACAGAAAGTAGTCCAAATACGCGGGTTTTCGTGAGAATGTTCGGCAATGTTCAGGGGCGAGAGAGGTCCCTAGTGGACGGATTGGGTCGAGAACAGTGATTGAATGCATGTACTGTATCTGGGGTTTCTCCATTTACCCTGGTCCTTGTGACCTTGTTTTGCACTTGTCCATCCGGGTCCTTCGGTGTTTTTCCATGTGTTACAGTGATTGAATGCATGTACTGTAGCTGGCGTTTTTCTAGTATATATAACTCTTATTGAGTCAACTTGACCTACTTTCGTGTGGAGGTCACGTGGAGATCACGTGGTCACTATAGTTTTGAGGTCATTTGAATGATAGGATCGGTGTTTTTCCATTGGGACTTGTGAGCAGGTGTATGACGTCACTTCCGGTTGGCGTGAATCGGGCGTGACCTGGGTATGTCTGACCTAGTTCTGATATTGAATGATAGGAATGCATGTACTGACTTGCATCTGAGGTTTTTCCATTCATCATCTGTTGGCTGACCTATATCCGGGTTAGACATCCGCGTCTTTCACTGAATGCACGTTCTGACTTGTATCTGGGGTTATCCCATTCATCTGGGTCCTTGTGACCTGGTTTTAAAGCCGGGGACTTGTCCATCCGGGTACTTCGGTGTTTTTCCATGTGTTACAGTGATTGAGTGCATGTACTGTATCTGGGGTTTTTCCATTCATCCGGGTGCTTGTGACCTTGTTTTACAGCCCGGCACTTGTCCATCCGGGTCCTTCGGTGTTTTTCCATGTGTTACAGTGATGGAATGCATGTACTGTATCTGGGGGTTTTCCATTCATCCGGGTCCTTGTGACCTTGTTTTAATTACAGCCTGAGTCTGTATGATGCAACACCAAAAATCAATGAGAGTCAATGAGTGCACTTGAGCATGTACTGACCTATATCCTCTCATCCCATCCATCTGTGTGCGCACGTGTTCTGCGCAAGTGTGAGGTCACAGCATATTGACTCACATTTAGTAGTATAAAAGCGCATTTCTACCCCTATTGACCTTGCGGTGCAATGCGCACAGGATAGTATAGTAACAGTATATTCACTCACATTTAGTAGTATAAAAGCGCATTTCGGAGCATATTGACCTTGCGGCGCAATGCGCAGAGGATAGTATAGTAACAGAATATTGACTCACAATTAGTAGTACAAAAGCGCATTTCGAGCCCTATTGACCTTGCGGCGCAATGCACAGAGAATAGTATAGTAACGGTATACTGACTCATATTTAGTAGTGTAAAAGCGCATTTCGATCCCTATTGACCTTGCAATATATTCATGATATATTTTTTTCATATTTTTTAATCTTTCGAAATAGCATATAAAAAAAACGAAGCCGCGCGCTGCTCTGAAATTAAGGGTATGCTACGGACGTGGTCTTTCAAAACAGAGTAAAATGGGCACGGCGCGCGGCTTGGTTTAGACGAAAAGTTCGTTAATTATACCCCTTTTCATGATATATTTTTTTCATATTTTTTAATCTTTCGAAATAGCATATAAAAAAAAGGAACACGCGTGTCGCTCTGAAATTAAGGGCATGATGTAGCTACTTTCGTGGTCTTTCAAAACAGAGTAAAATGGGAGCGCCGCGCGACTTAGTTTAGACGAAAAGTTCATTAATTATACTCCTTTTCATGATATATTTTTTCATATTTTTTAATCTTTCGAAATAGCATATAAAAAAAACGAAGCCGCGCGGCGCTCTGAAATTAAGGGTATGGTGTAGCTACGTACGTGGTCTTTCAAAACAGAGTGAAATGGGAGCGGCGCGCGGCTTAGTTTAGACGAAAAGTTCATTAATCATACCACTTTTCATGATATATTTTTTTCATATTTTTTAATCTTTCGAAATAGTATATAAAAAAAATCAAGACGCGCGCCGCTCTGAAATTAAGGGTATGGTGTAGCTACGTCCGTTGTCTTTCAAAACAGAGTAAAATGGGAGCGGCGCGCGCCTTAGTTTAGACGAAAAGTTCATTAATTATACTCCTTTTCATGATATATTTTTTCATATTTTTTAATCTTTCGAAATAGCATATAAAAAAAACGAAGCCGCGCGCCCCTCTGAAATTAAGGGCATGGTGTAGCTACTTTCGTGGTCTTTCACAACTGAGTAAAATGGGAGCGGCGCGCGACTTAGTTTAGAGGAAAAGTTCATTAATTATACCCCTCTTCATGATATATTTTTTCATATTTTTTAATCTTTCGAAATAGCATATAAAAAACACGAAGCCGCGCGCCGCTCTGAAATTAAGAGCACGGTGTAGCTACGTCCGTGGTCTTTCAAAACAGAGTAAAATGGGAGCGACGCGCGACTTAGTTTAGACGAAAAGTTCATTATTATACCCCTTTTCATGATATATTTTTTTCACATTTTTTAATCTTTCGAAATAGCATATAAAAAAAACGAAGCCGCGCGCCGCTCTGAAATTAAGGGTATGGTGTAGCTACGTCCGTTGTCTTTCAAAACAGAGTAAAATGGGAGCGGCGCGCGCCTTAGTTTAGACGAAAATTTCATTAATTATACTCCTTTTCATGATATATTTTTTCATATTTTTTAATCTTTCGAAATAGCATATAAAAAAAACGAAGCCGCGCGCCCCTCTGAAATTAAGGGCATGGTGTAGCTACTTTCGTGGTCTTTCACAACTGAGTAAAATGGGAGCGGCGCGCGACTTAGTTTAGAGGAAAAGTTCATTAATTATACCCCTCTTCATGATATATTTTTTCATATTTTTTAATCTTTCGAAATAGCATATAAAAAACACGAAGCCGCGCGCCGCTCTGAAATTAAGAGCACGGTGTAGCTACGTCCGTGGTCTTTCAAAACAGAGTAAAATGGGAGCGACGCGCGACTTAGTTTAGACGAAAAGTTCATTATTATACCCCTTTTCATGATATATTTTTTTCACATTTTTTAATCTTTCGAAATAGCATATAAAAAAAACGAAGCCGCGCGCCGCTCTGAAATTAAGGGTATGGTGTAGCTACGTCCGTTGTCTTTCAAAACAGAGTAAAATGGGAGCGGCGCGCGCCTTAGTTTAGACGAAAAGTTCATTAATTATACTCCTTTTCATGATATATTTTTTCATATTTTTTAATCTTTCGAAATAGCATATAAAAAAAACCAAGCCGCGCGCCCCTCTGAAATTAAGGGCATGGTGTA
This sequence comes from Hanleya hanleyi, assembly GCA_036873755.1. Classification (NCBI taxonomy): domain Eukaryota; kingdom Metazoa; phylum Mollusca; class Polyplacophora; order Lepidopleurida; family Hanleyidae; genus Hanleya; species Hanleya hanleyi. The sequence goes on from JAVTVY010004962.1 coordinate 35,436, forward strand.
GCTACTTTCGTGGTCTTTCACAACAGAGTAAAATGGGAGCGGCGCGCGACTTAGTTTAGAGGAAAAGTTCATTAATTATACCCCTCTTCATGATATATTTTTTCATATTTTTTAATCTTTCCAAATATCATGTAAAAAAAACGAAGCCGCGCACCGCTCTCAAATTAAGGGTATGGTGTAGCTACGTACGTGGTCTTTCAAAACAGAGTGAAATGGGAGCGGCGCGCGGCTTAGTTTAGACGAAAAGTTCATTAATTATACCCCTTTTCATGATATATTTTTTTCATATTTTTTAATCTTTCGAAATAGCATATCAACAAAAACGAAGCCGCGCGCCGCTCAGAAATTAAGGGTATGGTGTAGCTACGTGCGTGGTCTTTCAAAACAGAGTAAAATGGGCGCGGCGCGCGGCTTGGTTTAGACGAAAAGTTCATTAATTATACTCCTTTTCATGATATATTTTTTTCATATTTTTTAATCTTTCGAAATAGCATATAAAAAAAAGGAAGACGCCTGTCGCTCTGAAATTAAGGGCATGGTGTAGCTACTTTCGTGGTCTTTCAAAACAGAGTAGAATGGGAGCGGCGCTCGACTTAGTTTAGACGAAAAGTTCATTAATTATACCCCTTTTCATGATATATTTTTTTTTTATTTTTTAATCTTTCGAAATAGCATATAAAAAAAATGAAGCGGTGCGCCGCTCTGAAATTAAGGGCATGGTGTAGCTACGTACGTGGTCTTTCAAAACAGAGTAAAATGGGAGCGAGGCGCGGCTTAGTTTAGACGAAAAGTTTATTAATTATACCCATTCTCATGATATATTTTTTTCATATTTTTTAATTTTTCGAAATAACATATAAAAAAAACGAAGCCACGCGTCGCTCTGAAGATAAGGGTATGGTGTAGCTACGTACATGGTCTTTGAGATCAGATTAAAATCGGAGCGACGCGCCGCTTAGTTTAGAGAAAATAGCATATAAAAAAAACGAAGCCGCGCGCCGCTCTGAAATAACGGGTATGGTGTAGCTACGTACGTGGTCTTTCAAAACAGTGTAAAATGGGAGCGACGCGCGGCTTAATTTAGACGAAAAGTTCATTAATTATACCACTCTTCATGATATATTTTTTCATATTTTGTAATCTTTCGAAATAGCATATAAAAAAAACGAAGCCGCGCGCCGCTCTGAAATTAAGAGCATGGTGTAGCTACGTACGTGGTCTTTCAAAACAGAGTAAAATGGGAGCGGCGCGTGGCTTAGTTTAGACGAAAAGTTCATTAATTATACCACTTTTCATGATATATTTTCTCACATTTTTTAATCTTTCGAAATAGCATATTAAAAAAAACGGAGCCGCACGCCGCTCTGAAATTAAGGGCATGGTGTAGCTACGTACGTGGTCTTTCAAAACGCAGTAAAATGGGAGCGGCCCGTGGCTGAGTTTAGACGGAAAGTTCATTAATTATACCACATTTTATGATATATATTTTTCATATTTTTTAATTTTTTGAAATAGCATATAAAAAAACGGAAGACGCGTGTCGCTCTGAAATTAAGGGCATGGTGTAGCTACTTTCGTGGTCTTTCAAAACAGAGTAAAATGGGAGCGACGCGCGACTTAGTTTAGACGAAAAGTTCATTAATTATACCTCTTTTCATGATATATTTTTTTCACATTTTTTAATCTTTCGAAATAGCATATAAAAAAACGAAGCCGCGTGCCGCTCTGAAATTAAGGGTATGGTGTAGCTACGTCCGTTGTCTTTCAAAACAGAGTAAAATGGGAGCGGCGCGCGCCTTAGTTTAGACGAAAAGTTCATTAATTATACTCCTTTTCATGATATATTTTTTCATATTTTTTAATCTTTCGAAATAGCATATAAAAAAAACGAAGCCGCTCGCCGCTCTGAAATTAAGCGTATGGTGTAGCTACGTACGTGGTCTTTCAAAACAGAGTAAAATGGGAGCGGCGCGCGGCTTAGTTTAGACGAAAAGTTCATTAATTATACCCCTTTTCATGATATATTTTTTCATATTTTTTAATGTTTCGAAATAGCATATAAAAAACACGAAGCCGCGCGCCGCTCTGAATTTAAGGGCGTAGTGTAGCTACGTCCGTGGTCTTTCAAAACAGAGTAAAATTGGAGCGGCGCGCGGCTTAGTTTAGACGAAAAGTTCATTATTTATTCCCCTTCTCATGATATATTTTTTTCATATTTTTTAATCTTTCGAAATAGCATATAAAAAAACGAAGCCGCGCGCCGCTCTGAAATTAAGGGCATGGTATAGCTACGTACGTGGTCTTTCAGAACAGAGTAAACTTGGAGCGGCGCGCGGCTTAGTTTAGACGAAAAGTTCATTATTTATACCCCTTCTCATGATATATTTTTTTCATATTTTTTAATCTTTCGAAATAACATATAAAAAAACGAAGCCGCGCGCCGCTCAGAAATTAAGGGTATGGTGTAGCTACGTACATGGTCTTTCAGATCAGATTAAAATCGGAGCGGCGCGCGGCTTAGTTTAGAGAAAAAGATCATTAATTATACCCCTTTTCATGATATATTTTTTTCATATTTTTTAATCTTTCGAAATAACATATAAAAAAAACGAAGCCGCGCGCCGCTCTGAAATTAAGCGTATGGTGTAGCTACGTACGTGGTCTTTCAAAACAGAGTAAAATGGGAGCGGCGCGTGGCTTAGTTTAGACGAAAAGTTCATTAATTATACCCCATTTCATGATATATTTTTTCATATTTTTTAATGTTTCGAAATAGCATATAAAAAAAAACAAAGCCGCGCGCCGCTCTGAATTTAAGGGCATAGTGTAGCTACGTACGTGGTCTTTCAAAACAGAGTAAAATTGGAGCGGCGCGCGGCTTAGTTTAGACGAAAAGTTCATTAATTATACCCATTTTCATGATATATTTTTTCATATTTTTTAATCTTTCGAAATAGCATATAAAAAAAACGAAGCCGCGCGCCGCTCTGAAATTAAGGGCATGGTGTAGCTACGTACGTGGTCTTTCAAAACAGAGTAAAATTGGAGCGGCGCGCGGCTTAGTTTAGACGAAAAGTTCATTAATTATACCCCTTTTCATGATATATTTTTTTCATATTTTTTAATCTTTCGAAATAACATATAAAAAAACGAAGCCGCGCGCCGCTCTGACATTAAGGGCATGGTGTAGCTACGTACGTGGTCTTTCAAAACAGAGTAAAATTGGAGCGGCGCGCGGCTTAGTTTAGACGAAAAGTTCATTAATTATACCCATTTTCATGATATATTTTTTTTATATTTTTTAATCTTTCGAAATAGCATATGAAAAAAACGAAGCCGCGCGCCGCTCTGAATTTAAGGGCATAGTGTAGCTACGTACGTGGTCTTTCAAAACAGAGTAAAATTGGAGCGGCGCGCGGCTTAGTTTAGACGAAAAGTTCATTAATTATACCCCTTTTCATGATATATTTTTTTCATATTTTTTAATCTTTCGAAATAACATATAAAAAAACGAAGCCGCGCGCCGCTCTGACATTAAGGGTATGGTGCAGCTACGTACGTGGTCTTTCAAAACAGAGTAAAATTGGAGTGGCGCGCGGCTTAGTTTAGACGAAAAGTTCATTATTTATACCCCTTCTCATGATATATTTTTTTCATATTTTTTAATCTTTCGAAATAGAATTTTTAAAAAATGAAGCCGCGCGCCGCTCTGAAATTAAGGGCATGGTGTAGCTACGTACGTGGTCTTTCAAAACAGAGTCAAATTGGAGCGGCGCGCGGCTTAGTTTAGACGAAAACTTCATAATTTATACCCCTTCTCATGATATATTTTTTTCATATTTTTTAATCTTTCGAAATAGCATATAAAAAAAACGAAGCCGCTCGCCGCTCTGAAATTAAGGGCATGGTGTAGCTACGTACGTGGTCTTTCAAAACAGAGTAAAATGGGAGCGGCGCGCGGCTTAGTTTAGACGAAAAGTTCATTAATTATACCCATTTTCATGATATATTTTTTTCATATTTTTTAATCTTTCGAAATAACATATAAAAAAACGAAGCCGGGCGCGGCTCTGACATTAAGGGTATGGTGTAGCTACGTACGTGGTCTTTCAAACAGAGTAAAATGGGAGACGCGCGCGGCTTAGTTTAGACGAAAAGTTCATTAATTATACCCCTTTTCATGATATATTTTTTTCATATTTTTTAATCTTTCGAAATAGCATATAAAAAAAACGAAGCCGGGCGCCGCTCTGAAATTAAGGGCATGGTGTAGCTACGTACGTGGTCTTTCAAAACAGAGTAAAATTGGAGCGGCGCGCGGCTTAGTTTAGACGAAAACTTCATAATTTATACCCCTTCTCTTGATATATTTTTTCCATATTTTTTAATCTTTCGAAATAACATAAAAAAAAACGAAGCCGGGCGCGGCTCTGACATTAAGGGTATGGTGTAGCTACGTACGTGGTCTTTCAAAACAGAGTAAAATGGGAGCGGCGCGCGGCTTAGTTTAGACGAAAAGTTCATTAATTATACCACTTTTCATGATGTATTTTTTTCATGTTTTTTAATCTTTCGAAATAACATAAAAAAAACGAAGCCGCGCGCCGCTCTGACATTAAGGGTATGGTGTAGCTACGTACGTGGTCTTTCAAAACAGAGTAAAATTGGAGTGGCGCGCGGTTTAGTTTAGACGAAAAGTTCATTATTTATACCATTTCTCATGATATATTTTTTTCATATTTTTTAATCTTTCGAAATAGAATTTAAAAAAAACGAAGCCGCGCGCCGCTCTGACATTAAGGGTATGGTGTAGCTACGTACGTGGTCTTTCAAAACAGAGTAAAATGGGAGCGGCACGCGGCTTAGTTTAGACGAAAAGTTCATTAATTATACCCCTTTTCATGATATATTTTTTCATAATTTTTAATCTTTCGAAATAGCATATAAAAAAAACGAAGCCGCGCGCCGCTCTGAAATTAAGGGCATGGTGTAGCTACGTATGTGGTCCTTTCAAAGCACAGTAAAATTCGAGCGGCACGCGGCTTAGTTTAGACGAAAAGTTCATTATTTATACCCATTCTCATGATATATTTTTTTCATATCTTTTAATCTTTCGAAATAACATATAAAAAAAAACGAAGCCGCGCGCCGCTCTGAAATTAAGGCTATGGTGTAGCTACGTACATGGTCTTTCAGATCAGATTAAAATCGGAGCGGCGCGCGGCTTAGTTTAGAGAAAAAGATCATTAATTATATATACCCCTTTTCATGATATAATTTTTTCATATTTTTTAATCTTTCGAAATAGCATATAAAAAAAACGAAGCCGCTCGCCGCTCTGAAATTAAGCGTATGGTGTAGCTACGTACGTGGTCTTTCAAAACAGAGTAAAATGGGAGCGGCGCGCGGCTTAGTTTAGACGAAAAGTTCATTAATTATACCCCTTTTCATGATATATTTTTTCATATTTTTTAATGTTTCGAAATAGCATATAAAAAACACGAAGCCGCGCGCCGCTCTGAATTTAAGGGCGTAGTGTAGCTACGTCCGTGGTCTTTCAAAACAGAGTAAAATTGGAGCGGCGCGCGGCTTAGTTTAGACGAAAAGTTCATTATTTATTCCCCTTCTCATGATATATTTTTTTTATATTTTTTAATCTTTCGAAATTGCATATAAAAAAACGAAGCCGCGCGCCGCTCTGAAATTAAGGGCATGGTATAGCTACGTACGTGGTCTTTCAGAACAGAGTAAACTTGGAGCGGCGCGCGGCTTAGTTTAGACGAAAAGTTCATTATTTATACCCCTTCTCATGATATATTTTTTTCATATTTTTTAATCTTTCGAAATAACATATAAAAAAACGAAGCCGCGCGCCGCTCAGAAATTAAGGGTATGGTGTAGCTACGTACATGGTCTTTCAGATCAGATTAAAATCGGAGCGTCGCGCGGCTTAGTTTAGAGAAAAAGATCATTAATTATACCCCTTTTCATGATATATTTTTTTCATATTTTTTAATCATTCGAAATAACATATAAAAAAAACGAAGCCGCGCGCCGCTCTGAAACTAAGCGTATGGTGTAGCTACGTACGTGGTCTTTCAAAACAGAGTAAAATGGGAGCGGCGCGTGGCTTAGTTTAGACGAAAAGTTAATTAATTATACCCCATTTCATGATATATTTTTTCATACTTTTTAATGTTTCGAAATAGCATATAAAAAAAACGAAGCCGCGCGCCGCTCTGAATTTAAGGGCATAGTGTAGCTACGTACGTGGTCTTTCAAAACAGAGTAAAATTGGAGCGGCGCGCGGCTTAGTTTAGACGAAAAGGTCATTAATTATACCCATTTTCATGATATATTTTTTTCATATTTTTTAATCTTTCGAAATAGCATATAAAAAAAACGAAGCCGCGCGTCGCTCTGAAATTAAGGGCATAGTGTAGCTACGTACGTGGTCTTTCAAAACAGAGTAAAATGGGAGCGGCGCGCGGCTTAGTTTAGACGAAAAGTTCATTAATTATACCCATTTTCATGATATATTTTTTTCATATTTTTTAATCTTTCGAAATAACATATAAAAAAACGAAGCCGGGCGCGGCTCTGACATTAAGGGTATGGTGTAGCTACGTCCGTGGTCTTTCAAAACAGAGTAAAATGGGAGACGCGCGCGGCTTAGTTTAGACGAAAAGTTCATTAATTATACCCCTTTTCATGATATATTTTTTTCATATTTTTTAATCTTTCGAAATAACATATAAAAAAAACGAAGCCGC
>JAVTVY010004963.1:0-38470 GCA_036873755.1 Hanleya hanleyi
CCCCATGATGAATACTTTTCAAGAAATAAATAGCTTTTTTATGAAACTGAAGAAACCAAGTAATGAAGCAATAAATACATTAGAGACTGATTAACGGATAGCGATGCCTTCCCCCTGGTAATAATTACGCCTCATAAGTGTGGTCTGCGCTCAATCCGGCGATAATTCAGACAGGCATAAGTTTTTAAAGGATAATATTTCACATAAGCTTGAGACATTTGAATGGAGCCATCTTAGCCCTACTCCAGGCAGCTGATCTAGCCTATCCATACACCATCTTCCAGGTGATCCAGCCTAACTCCGTACCATGGTGACCTCACTTACGAACCCATAACAATGTTTCGTCTTTCCATGAAAAGAAACAACAACACAATTTGCGGGCAACATCGCGGCTTGACAGTCCTTGATGCACTCAATTACAACTCCTTTGGTAGCATTATAATCCGGGGAGGCCAGCAAAGATTTATGGTGTACATTCTGCCAAACTGAAACAAAAATACAAACTACTGAATATTAAGGAGCAGAACTTATCGATGGAACCGTGTTCTAACCAGTGATAATATTTGTACTAATTCCTTATACAATGGTTGAGTTGTAGGTTTCATGTCTTTATCCATGCTTATATGGGAATATAACCATGATACCAACGTCAGATCGATATCAAACAGTCAGCCATAGTTCATGAAAAAAATTATATTATATGTGCAATTATATTTGATTACATTCTCAAAAAGATCCCTCATGAAAGTCCTGGTCACACACCCACAGCCCATTCTTCGGGGATTTGAGCCTGGGCTCCAATATATACCCTCTGAATCCAGAGTTAAAGGCCGCAACATGTATCAAAAATCATAATTTTCGACTGAAATTTCTGAAAATGATTATCAAAATGAAGAGAGAGAGAATTAAGCTTTAACTTCGATCAAAATGGATCGATCATTCAGGATCATGATCTCAATGAATAATGGATACACGTCCGCGGTCTTGAATGACAGATGACAGGAATAGAGAAACATTTTATTTTACCACTTTCCTCTAGGGCGAGAATGAGGCTTTAATGCACCTCTAATTTTGAAAAGAAATCTAGTATGTAGGCCTATGTCCCATTCGACACAGACGGCTTCATATAGTCCATCATGTGAGGGCATCATAATCAATCATGTATGTACCCATGAAAATATAAAAGCAGAGATGATCAGTTACGGTCAACGGTTCTCATGTTTAAGTTATATATTCCCAGTGAGTTCTTTGTTTGTTTTCGGATCTGTCAGTGATGTTCTGCAGTCCATGTACTTCGAGGGATATCTGCCACCGGAAATCCCCGAGAAGTTAAGACTGGGGAGATATTTGATGTATTAAATAATATACGTGGCGCAGTTCACACGGTTAAATAAAACAGAACTTGTTTATCGTCGGTACACAGTCAATGTAGCAAAAATACATATCTATAACAGAACTATGCAATGATGTGTACATTCATTTTACAAATTTGCTGTGTACCCTACAGAAAGTACAGTGATGTGAACACAAATGATAATGTGTACACGAAGAACCCAAATTGTGTATCACTAGAACACGGTTACTGTGATACAAAATGTTCATTTTCATCGGTGTGTACCGGACAAATACTACATGTATCGTGTATTTTGAGAGTGGATCGGCGCATGTCATGATGTTATAATTTTGAGGTAGACATTCATTGGTTTAAGATAGTTCAAAGTTCAGTAATGTGAATAAATCTTCCAAGTTTAAGATAAGGATAACTTTTAAACGGAGGTACAATATGAGGTTAGCTTAGTTTTATGTATGCTATGATTTACCATTTTAATTTGGTGGTAATGTTATTATGTGAATTAGGTCTTTGGATTATGAACGCGGAAATTTTTCAATGGACGACGGCTGAATATTGGATGACGGACTAAACGCTTGTATATGAGAGAGTGATACAACGTGAAATCGATATAATCAATACTTACGAGATTGTGATGTCTCACAACCGCGTGGAGACTTGGTGGCCTCTGTCGTCCCGTGCTCAAATATGAAGGCGCTGTTATCACTTGTCGCCATGACTCCATAACCTACGGTTGGAGTACCTAAATAAGCGCCAATGCAACCTTGCAAGTTAACCACCTGATAGCTAGCTGTTACTCCGTAAAAAAAAAAATCGAAGAAATACTGTCGTTTGTACAGGGTTTATCTGATATTTCATATCCTCGACCATTTTTGGCCATCAAAATATGAAGGCGCTGTTATCACTTGTCGCCATGACTCCATAACCTACGGTTGGAGTACCTAAATAAGCGCCAATGCAACCTTGCAAGTTAACCACCTGATAGCTAGCTGTTACTCCGTCAAAAAAAAACTCGAAGAAATACTGTCGTTTGTACAGGCGAACTGCTTTATGTTCTGGTTTATCTGATATTTCATATCCTCGACCATTTTTGACCATCAAATACATAAGTAAGGCTTAAACATATAGATATGACTTCATTCTGTAACCAACTTGGTGGCGTCATTATATAGTGCTACAAATAGGTTCGGGGGATACCCGGCATATGCGCAGCTGTGACTTTGCTTCAATGATTCTCACCTTGGACGTCAGTTACTGCGTCCTGCCACTTGGGAAGAGCATCTGTATCAATAAATAAACAGATTGAATAAACAGATTGATAATAAAACATCTGATTTTCTCATGATGGGCTGGTAGTGTAATAAAATATAGGGAAATGACCTGTCCAGAAAATCATAAAGTCCCTGTAAACCAACCAGGAATGGAGGAGAAATTTTGCTCCTATTTTCAGCCTAATCAAATGATGCACAAATCCAGAACGGCGGCCATGAGGATGTAATTGAAAAGCTGCGTGTTCATCGTTTTTCTTCTAAGAGAGAGACGTTCATCAAGATGACGTAAGTACGGCCATCTAGAATTTTCGCATTTGGTGGTAGAACTTGACCGCATTGCTTCGGATCTCGATACCGTATCAGGGACGTTTCATCAACCAAAATATGTTTGGGTAGCTTCAATAAGAAGATTGTTTACTGTGATTCCACGCGTCATGATACGCCATCGCAAGGTCAGAGCATCACAGTTAGACGTTATTATGCATCAGTAATGGCACAGACAACTTGGCCACGTGACAGTTGCGCAGGCCTACTTCTGCTCCCTTGATACTCAACCAGTCCAGTAAGCCACTATCCCGCTATTAATAAGTGACATCTAACTGGCTTCGTCGAGTAAAATAATACGTCGAAGCTTTGAATCCTGGGAACTGTCTTATCTGACGAATTTACTGTCAGAATCCCATCCTGATACTCAAATATTTTTCACATCGTAACATGTAAATCCGCTTCACAACTCTTAGCTCGTTTTGAAAAACATTTGGTACATACCAGGAGGGATTGCCCCTTAACCCAGCTGGGGAGTTAGTCTGCTCTTGGAGATACGGAAGGGGAAACAACCATGTCCATGATCTCGCTTGACCCCGGCCGATCATCCGGTCTTCAGCTGACTGAACTGCGCCTTTCTTGAATCATCCATCCCTCAACTAGGCATATTCGAACAGCCTATACCATAATAAGGCATTGTACCAAATAAAGCAGACCTGTGTTTGTTCAAAGAGGATGACATTAGGCGACTTTCTGTATTCTACACGCCAGCCCACCGGGCTCACTGGCGTGGATCGGACCATACGCAAAGTACTCCGGGAAACAAACCGCGTTATAGCCTTTGACATCACTTGGCCTCAGATCTGACAGTTTCTCGTTCAGGTCAGAAAAATATGCTTTCTCCAGCTGGGATAAGGGACAATCCCACGAGGGACGTGCTGGCATTTTGGCTGTTAGCCACTGATTGGTGGGTGTCCGGTGAGCACGGGTTCCTGCTGCTTCAATTCATTTTACTGAAAAACAACAGGAAATTGATATTGTGTTGTCTAGCACTGTTATATCACTTGTCTTCATTGCTCCATGTAAGCGTCCTGTCTGTGTCTTGTGTGTTGGAACATGTTATATAGGGTGGATGGAGGGTGTCGGCTTCAAAGATTTCTTCTTTGAAGCAGCAGGAACGCAACTTGGCTGGCTGTTCCTTAGTTGGTTCGTCGCGATATGACTGAAATAATGATTAAAGCTACATTAAATCGTGTCCTATCCTCACTAACTCACTCACTCACTCATTTTGTCTGATAGCACCCTTATGCGTAAATTGATCATTAATGGCTTAAACTCTCTAAGCAAACGTTCAAAGACCATCAAAGGAAGACAACAGGACCGAATCAATCATCTAACTAGGGGAGAGAGACGATGAGCGTATCGCTGAGAAGAAACGTCTAAATGCACTTGCTGGTGTGATCGACGCAGTTATAGTGTTAAATGATTAACTCAAAGGATCATCAATATTCAGTACGCATGTCAACACACGTGATCCCTTTGTTTACTTGAATTAGCCATCGGAACAAATAGGAGGAGCAGTCACGCAATGATAGACACACATGAACGTGAAAGTTTACCCAGCTTTACCATATTGACATATGTAGGCAAGTTTCTTATCACATGCTATCTTCTGCCAATCCCAGGCAAATCGATCAAACGGATTATTCCTACAGAAAGCAGCGCAATGCAGAGGAAGTATCCAACCAATCAGAGCTGATACTCCGATTTCCCAGAAATCCACCAGCACGGGCGAACCTGGAAATGAAAACAGACGTAATATATATTCTAGTATGGAGAGGTTTGAAGATACTTGATAGTGCAAGAACAACGATAATAAATCGGTGCATGTTTCTTGTTGAGCTTTCGAAGTTTAATCTCACTTCGTTTTCAAAGTAACGGTAACTGTACTGCTCGACAAAAATATGTATAGCTTTTTGCAGATCTAATATATACAGTATTTATCTCTTATTTTGCTTTTCCAAAAATACAACTTGTTCTCGAAGCAGCTTAATGAGTAATATTCGGAACATATACAGCAATAATTTGAAATTAAACTGAGATACAATCATAGCCTAAATAGTTGGTGCATTTAGGAACATCTGGACAAAAATGGCATTGCGGACGTGTTGACAGCGAAATTGAAGAAAATTGTGTCCTTCATTTGATGCGACACGAAATTCAAAATTAACAGTGGGTCGATACCCGTAATTATTTCATATTATTTCTCTGAACTATATGGTTCGTGCAAAAGCTCTGGCGTAAATCTTATGATGCGAAATAGAATGATTTGATAGTAAAATTGAAGGAATGGTGTCCTTCATTTAAGGCTGATTATATGACATTTCTAGTACAACTCAGAAATATCCCACAGAATTTTTCTTTTGTTCCTCTTTGATAGTATTGGGATCAGCAGTTTACCTGCTTTGGATATCTTTGGTGCTAAAGCCTATGCGTTCTTTCACTAATCTGCATGATATTCAGGGTAGATCGAAGCGAATTATCCCTTTTGCATGTTAAGTAAAAGAAAAGTTCATTATTTGTTAAGAGAGTAAAAACTTAGACAAATAATTTTAACTTGGCCCCCAGGTTGTGCCACCTATCAGCGAGTCAGCACAAAAACATTCCCCAAGAGATAACTTGAGAGAAGGTACTTACATACTAATGTGGAACGAATCCGTTCAGCCCTGCAAAAGTTACTGTCCGAAAATCCAATTTTACCTTGGTCCACATTTGGCGCAAACTACAGGGTGTTCCAGAAGTCTTGGTCACATTTTGACATTGAATATATTGAAAACTATTGAGGATATACAAATGCATATGGCAACATCATTAGCATTACACAAAACTTAATGACTTTCATTTTCAAATGGTACCAGTTTCATCTTACTACCATTCATGGCTCAGCAGATACGAGGATTTGAAATGTGACCAAGACTTCTGGAACACCCTGTATATGCGGATTGGCACGAAAAACAATCTCAACTGAGATCTTGAGGCAAGATCCCCTGACATTGGAATTAGGAAATTGAATCTTTTCAATTTTACCACCAAAATGTTAACTTGGCCCACAGGCGGCGTCACCTATAAGCATATCGATAAGAAAAACAATCCCAAGCGTGACCTTCAGGTAAGGTAGACATAAACCATAATTGGTTAGAATCCATTCAAGTTTTTAAGGTTTCATTGTCTGGAAACATAATTTTAAACTGCCACCCCCCTCAGGTGGTGCCACCTATATGTCGATCGGCATGAACAACATTGTCAAGCGAGATATTGATGTGAGTTAACCACATACCAAATTTGAAAAGAATGGTGGCGACAGGTTTACTAGAATCGACACGAAAACAATCTCAACCTAGATCTTGAGGCAAGGTATCCACACAACAAATTTGGGAAGGGCACAACTGCCAAAGATTTTCAAAAGTTATTGTCTGAAAATGCAATTTTATTTTGATCTTCAGGCCGATTGGTACAAAAACGATCCCAAGCAAGATCTTGAAGCAAGAGACCTACTTAGGGGCCACGTCCAATCGATCGAGTCGGTTTCTCGAGAAACGAATAAAACCGATAAATATCTCGTTTCGAAAGGTCTCAGTTTAGCTCTCTCGATTGCTGTCCCGGTTTGCCTCCGGTTTTCTCTCGAAGCAGAAGACTATATGGATCTCCCTCCAAATAACTCCACATGCTTCGAGAATTGAATCGAGATGCCGCCAAATGAAAGTCTGAACCATTCGAAAGGCGTAGGTTTCTTATATATATATTGAAATTTCAAATTTCAAAAGAAAGAAATGGATACATAAGACCGAACGCAATATATGAGGGTCGGGCGAGGGTTAGTTTTGAAGACGGGGGTGGGGTTTGGTGCCCGGAAATAGGGCATATTTCCGAGGGTAGTGTGAGGGGTCACGTCCAATTAATCGAGGCACTTTCTCGATGCCTTCGAGATGGATCGAGAAATGTCTCGGCGGAAACCGGGAGGGCAGTACCGGGACCCCTGACGACGTCTCTCGGTTCTATCTCGATCGAAACGTCCCGGTTTTCGAGATGGATACGAAATTGATCGGTAATCTCGAAGGGGTCTCTCTTTGTATATGCCCGTGTTTTGTTGCACTTAAATTGGTCGTTTCTTAGTTTTCAGGCGATCAGAGTGTTGTGCGGGTACCATATTTAGGGGGGGGGGGGCGATCGTCTTATAAGCATGTCGCAGCTTAAAATAGAATTTCATGCTATTATATGTTTAATCGATATATCCACGATCTGAATCCAATTGAGAGAAAACGTTTCATTTTTCTATGTAAATTAAGAATATAGAATTGAATGATTTTCTCACAAACTGATTGTATATCTGACTAATATCCGACGCGGAATAATGACACATCAACTGGATATAATCTGAATAATATGATATGAAATCTGAATAATATGATATGAAAGCATGCTATAATTATTATTCCATAAAATTGTTTTAAACCAAACATGGATCGTTTCAACCGAAAAATGAAGTGTTTCACCGGTGTTATAACCTCGGTGTGTAATTTGTTTTATATAATTTTGTATTATTCGTTGCAGATTCCATTTTACTAAGAATTACTGTCTTGAAATATAATTCAAGTAAGGAGATTATATCAATATACTTTATTTCTGAAATGCTTGCCTGGTAGAGGTTAGCGGAAATAATGACAATCGGAACAAGAGGTGTTGATAATTCACACCACAGTCGGTTTGTGAAAACCGTCGGCTTGAAACAACAGCAAAGAGAGAGAAGGAAATGAAAGTAATTAGCCCCAGATTCAGAATGAAATCAGTCTTCAAATCAACGTTCATGTACATTTCACTACAACAATACCACGTGTTGTCAATGTGAAAAGCTTATATGGAATGCTCAAACACTTCGGTCACGCGTTTATGTCTATATTGTCCGGTTTCCAATGCATTACCAGTCGCCCCTGTGGTCTTAAAAGTTGCTGTATTTCTGAAAACCGGGGAAATCTTTGAAGAGACGTGGTACAATAATTTTTCAAGTCAAGATCCTATCGAAATAAGTAATATCAAGCGTAGATCGTTCCAAACGAAAAACGAAAGCTATGTTAAGAGTTTGACCGGTGTATTTACCTAGGTTTGCAATGGTAGTATTCATTGCAGATTCCATTTTAGAGAATTTCTGTTTTGTGATATAGTTCAAATAAGGATAATATATCAAAATCGTTTATTTCTGACATAAGCTTGCCTGGAAGTGGTTAGCGGAAATATACTGGCAATCTGAACTAGATGTGTTTATAATTCACGCCACTGTCGGTCTGTGAAAATCCGTCGGCCTGAAACAACATTGATAGGGAGGGTTTAATTTCTTTGAAAGAAAAACTGAAACAGCATTGTTGGCGGGGGCTTGCTAATATACCGCGTTTATAGTTTGTCCGGTTTTCAGTGAATTACCAGACGTTCTTGTGATCGTCGTACGAGCTTTATCTCTGAATATGGGAGAAATCTCTGACGATAAAGATATCCCATTCTGATCAACTTTCAGAGAAACATATGAAATTTTATTCTAGACTTGCATACTTTATTACAATTCGCAGTTCGAGGACATATCTAATAAAGTGATTCAAATTCTAAAACAGGTTCGAAATAGTTTACACTGAAAAATAATGAGCCAACTTATGTAATTCAATTGGTGATGTTTTTTTTTTACCTTTCCATACATAAAAATTGCGCTGTCAGAGCATGTATGCGACTATAGATCTCTGGACGGAATAACAAAATAATGTTAAAAGAATCATGTTCAATGTACTTCATCATCCATGGCTTAATGCATATGTACTCGCCGGGATTAGTCTCGCTGTCACAGAGAAGTACATTTTGAGCGACCATACGTCTTCCGAATGGTTCAACCTTCATTTGAAGGCATCTCGATTTCATTCTCGAAGCAAGTCGATTTATTTCGAGGGGGATCGAGATGGACTTTTACTTCGAGAGAAAACCTGGAGCAAACCTGGACAACAGTCGATAGAGATAAACCGGGACCCTTCGAGACGAGATATTTATCGGTTTTACTCGTTTATCGAGAAACCGTCTCGATCGATTGTACGTGACCCCTAAGCTACTGGAATATATGAGGGTATAGGATCGAGCGAGGCTTAGTTTAGGAGATAGAGGGTGACGCTCGGCGCCCCAGTGTGGGGACATGCTCGCGAGGGTAGTGGTAGGTGTGCTGACATGAAAGTCACGGGAAGTTTCGTACACAGGAAACAACCACACTGACAGCTGCATGCCGTCATCTGTCAGTCTGAGGAACCAAAAGGTCAGAAATCCAATTCAGTTTAGGAAATTGATCGTGTGCACTCAAACTTTAAGGACTCAGTTTTAATTAATATAGTGAGTTGAATGCGCCGACACAAATATTGTTCATGCTTTAGCTTTAGGGGAAATCATAGGATGTGAAATACAATTATTTGATAGCAAAATTGAACGAAATGTTGGCATTCATTTAAGGTGACACGAAATTCAAATCTAATCGGGATTCGATACTGCAGGAATTCCCCCGCCAGTTATTTCACATTATCTCTAAAATAAAATTTGGTTCTTGATAAAGCTTTGGGGTGAATCATATGATGTGAAATAGAATTATTTGATAGCAAAATTGAAGGAAATTATGTCCTTCACTTAAGACGAAACGAAATTAAGAACTAACACGGGTTCGGTCCAGCAGGAATTCTCCCGTCAATTATTTCATGTTCTATTTCTGAAATAAAGTATGGGGCAATCATATGATGTTTAATAGACATTTGATAGCAAAATTGAAGGAAATTGTGTCCTTCATTTAAGCCAATACGAAATTCAAAACTAACAGGGGAAAACCCTTCAGATATTTCTCATTGTACATCAGAAATGAAATAATGAAATAAATAACCTGTTAGTAATTACTATAAAGAAATATATTGTAGGTGATTCGGCATGTCTGTGTTCAAACAATGTACACCGGATCTCAAACCTTATGTAGGTTAGTATGACATGTAGCTGAGAAGCATTGGGCAGGAATATATTTAACATTTGGTGCCCAGGAGTAGGAACATCCTCCCAAAGGGTAGTGTATAGGTTGATTAGTTGTAGCATCATGTAGTCTCCCAGAATATATACGGATTGTAGGGGGAGGGGAGATCGGATGTGTCTTAGTTCAGGAGACAAAGCCTGAGGCCTAGAAGCTGTGGACAGGAAATTTTTTCCAAAACATTATCAACCATTTCGGATGGGGAGAAGCACAGTGAAGAGAACAGGGACAGGAACAGGAACACTGACATCCACATACATCATATAGATCCCTATATCGAGCTTGCCGCAGCTAAAACAACAGGCTCGACAAAAATCTGTTTTTGGTGAATTAATGACCGGAAATGAAATTATAACTGAAGGTGCATCAGCACAAAAAGGCGCATGATCTTATTACCTTTACCTACTGGATTTGGCACTGAGATGTTCTTGAATGAATGTATCTATGTCAGTGGCTTTAAAATCTACAAGGCCACGCTATCTGTTTAATTCATTTGTGGGGAAAATGTATATTTTATATTTTAATGTATATACAGGGCCCCACTGGAAAGCAGCCATCTTGGCTGAGTTGGGCTACCCTGTATAAATATATTGAATAAATAAAAAAATATATATATACATGTAAATGTTCCAGGTCCTAATATCACCATACACTACGCAATCGAATGGCATGCCTGTAAACCAGAAACTGAATGTACTTTACATGCCAATCAAATAAGAGGTCACACATTCAGACAAAGACCAGCCTCTATTTTGAACTCAAACTGTGACCTTTCCGAGTCATGACTGCTAGCCAATCATTGATATGATATCTATGCAAATGAGAATATGGAAATTTGTACCCAATCACAGACAGCCACTTTATCATTGGTCCAGATGGAAAATTTGCATATTATAGAAATTGTTGAAAAAAACATAAGTATCCAGGTCCGGACAGAGCTGGAAAACAATAGGTGTGTTTCCCTGGACAGAAGCAATATGCACAACAAGTCAGAAGTTGATTGGAGAAGGCGTTCGGAAGTTATCCGACGGAAAAGATTGAACAAACGGAAAATTTGCGTTTGAGTGGATTTGTAGATAAAAACCCAGTTCCCAGTTCCGGATAGCCATGGAAAACAACAGGTGTCTTCCCCTAGGCAGGACCATAACTTTGAAGTTGATTCAAAAGTTATCCACCGGGAAAGAAAAGTGGGGAAAGAAGAAGCGGAAGAAGAAAGAGGCATGCCTAACTAGAATTTTCTCTGAATAAAATGGCAATGTCTATCTTTTCAACTGTGTTGGTGTTAATGGTTCCTCTGTGGGTTTCAAGGTAACGGAAAATTCTACAACGAGCACAAGGACAACTAGATACAGTCGATCGAACACGAGCGAGGAGGGATCCCCTTTGTATCTTTAGTATAGGAAGTATTCATTATTTGTGAATAGAGTAAAAACGTAAACCTAAGGAAAAACATCATTAGCATGGTTCCAAAAGATACCTCGAGGGAAGGTACCCACATACCAAATTTGAAAGAATCTGTTCAGGTCCAACAATTACTGTCCGAAATGCGATTTTACCTTGGCCCATATGTGGCGCCACGTATAGGCAGATAGGCGTAAAAAATGATCCCAACCGAGATCTTGAGGCAAGATCCCTCGAACGATCTCTCGACATTGGAAATAGAAAATGTTAACTCGGCCTACAGGTTGTGCCACCTATGAGCAGACCGACAAGAAAAACAACCCCAAACGAAACCTTCAGGTACCCATATACCAAAGGTACCCATATACCAAACTTGGAAAGAAACCATTCAAGTTTGAAAAACTTATTGTCCGGAAAGATAATTTTAAATTTGCCCCCCCCCCCCCTGTGGCACCACCTCTATGTGGATTGGCATGAAAAACGATACCAAATTTGAAATGAATCGATCCAGGTTTTCAAAAGTTATTGTCTGGAAACCCGTTTAACTTAGCTTTCAGGTGGCCCCACCTATACACTTAAATGCCATTCATTTAAGGCGGCACGAAATTCAAAACTAACAGGGGTTCAGTGCTACGAGGAGACCCCGCCAGTTATTTTTCATTACACGTCTGAAATAAAATATGGTTCATGCAAAATCTTTAGGGTAAATCATGTAATATGAAACACAATTATTTGATAGCAAAATTGAAGGAAATGGGGCCCTTCATTTAAAGCGACACGAAATCAAAACTAACAGTGGTTCGGTACAGCGGGAATTCCCCGCCATTTATTTCATATTATATTTCTGAAATAAAATATGGTTCATGGAAAATCTTTAGAGTAAATCATATGATGTGGAATAAAATCATTTCATAGCGAAATTGAAGAAAATGTTCTCTTTCATTTAAGGTGACACGAATTCAAACGGTTATTTCATATTGCACTGTTGAAATAATGTCACCAATCGATTAGTATTACTATAAAGGAATATATTGCAGGTGATTCGACATGTGTGTGCGTATACACAATGTATACTGCACACTGCGTACCTTGTGTTAGTGTCACAGGAGGCTGAGAAGCTGTGTACAATTTGGTGCCCAAGGGGCGGAAACATCCTGCTGAGGGTAATGCATAGGTTGAGTAAGTGTAGCATCATATAATCTCCCGGAATATATGATAATTGGGGGGGGGGGGGGGGGGGCAGTCGGGGCTTAGTTCAGAAGATATAACGTAGGGCCGAGAAGCTGTGGACAGGAACAATTTTGTAAGTTCAAAACAACTTTCTTGGGGACAGGGACAGATATCATTTAGATCCCTATATTAAGCTTTCCGCAGATAAAGCTATGAGCTCGATAAAATCTGTTCATTTTTTTCGGGGAATTATTGTCCGGACATTAAATTTTAACTTTGCTCCCTTTTCTGTAGGTGTCTTCAACTAAATTATATGTGGATCAGCATGAAACTATCACATGGTCTTGTTACCTGTACCTCCTACCTAGATTTGGCACTGAGATGTTCTTGAATTAATGTATCTATGTCAGTGGCTTTAAAATCTGCAAGGCCGCTGTCTATGTTTAATTAATCAACTTCTAATTTGTTGTGCATATTGCTCATGTCTAGAGGAAGACACCTATTGTTTTTAAGCTCTGTCCGAGACTGGATACTTGTGTTTTATCTACATTTTCTGTTATAAGCAAATTTTACCAGGAACTTAATGTACTTTAGATGCAAATGGTTTCAGACTGTTTTGGCAGTCATAACTGTGAACCAATCACTGATGTGCTATCTATGCAAATGAGAACATGGGATTAGTACCCAAATAGAGGCAGCCTGAATTTACCATAGGTCCAGATGGGAAATTTGCATATAACAGAACCTGTAGATAAAACACAAGTATCCAGTCTCGGACAGAGCTTAAAAACAATAGGTGACTTCCCTAGACAGGAGCAATATAAACAACAAAATAGAACGTGATTGATGAAGGCATTCGGAAGCTATCCGGCGGAAAAGATTGAACAAAAGGGAAATTTGCAAAGAACACGAGTTGTCGATAGAATCCCAGTATATGGATGCACATATATGTTCGCCAGTGTATCCGTCTGTCCATCCACGATTTTTAAATTCAAATATGGGATAATTAATTGCGCTTTATTTTGTTAAGTAATCCTAATATAGTCCGGCAGCCAATGCGAATTTGATCCAGTCTGCATCTCTTGATGAAAAATTTCTGAGAAAATAGTCTTCCAGATTAGGGTATTTGTGTTAACCCATGGCTGACAGACCGAAGACCGAAGACCGAAGTGTGGGCATAAGGTACCTACAGCAACTTTGCAGCGAGCGGCGGTGATACCATTTTCCAAAAATATAGTAGAGTAAGAGAAATGTAATCATCTATTACTAGAAGAATCTAAACGGTAGATGCTTTAAATCAAAATGAAACTCCTGCTTTCAAACAGAGAACGAACATAAGTGGATAGGGTCGATCGAATACGATCGAGAAGGGCATCCCTTTTGCATGCTGATTAAGGGATACATTCATTATTTGTGAAGGTAGTAACAACACAAAACGCACCACCTATATGCGAATCGACACAAAACAATGATAACTTGAGGGACAGTACCAACATGTCAAACTTAGAAAGAATCCATTCAGGTTTTTAAATATTGTCTGGAAACGAAATTGTAACTGAGCATCGAGGTGACGCCACCTATGGGCAGATCGGCACGAAAAACAATATCAAGCGAGATCATGAGGCAAGACATCCAAGTACCAAATTTGGAAGAATCCGCTAAGATTTCCCGAAATGCAAGTTTAACTTGACCTTCAGGTGACCCAATTCCATGTGATATCTTGAGACAAGGTCCCCCGACATTGGAAATAGAGAATGTGCTAAAAGAACAACACAGCATGATTCTGTCAACATTGAGTCAGCAGGTAATGGTGATTATATGAATGGCCACCATTTTGTTTTCCCGATTTCGTTATTACCCGCCAATACTATTCAGTACGGATATTAAGCCTGACAATTTTCTGGATGTAAAACAATCCAGATGCTTTCTGGTTACACCCAATTTCGATAGGTCAATAAGTCAGTGTTCCATCGATATATAGTTTGGTATAGTAGTCATAGATTCCATCTCAATCCTCAAATTCAGCGTGTGTTTTTTTTTGTTATGAAGGCTACATATATTTGGGCTTTTGGATACCATTATCAATGAGATTAGGATTCTGCAAATATCACGTCAATTACCCCAGTCTGATAAGGTATGATGTCAGAAAGTATCGGTTCCCTTCGTTTATATATATATGTCAAATTGATTGCTGTGGGTCCGTACTCTGTCAAATAGGGGTAATTATGACGTAATTGTGATGTCGACACTTTTTATAATCATTTTGGATAAATTTCATTCCCTAACGGAAAGCATGAGCTTTATTTTGATAGAGAATATCTATCGTTTTGATTCATCCTGTTATGCACTGATCATTACATTTCCCCTATCCCCACCATATCTTTAGAAAATTAAAATCAAACCAGCTCACTGCAAATCGCTAAGCTACTTCATGCTCAAACGGAATTTCGGCCTGTCATCACTGCGTTGACCCACATACCCTACCCCTTTATGCTGTATATCCGGGAATGAGTGAGCTTGAGGTTCAATCTGGACGACCATTTTGCTGCATCGGCCAAGTAGGTAATTCGGTAGAAAAAGAGCCACTTTGGCGGACATGTGTCTGAAAAATATTCACCCAACTTGAATGACCAAATTGTATCTTTAAATTGGATTATTCCAACTGAATTAAAATACAATCATTGTACCTACCATCGCTCCACAGCCATTCTCCTGTTGGATTGCTGTTAGTTAACCCGATCCAATGACAATTGGAGTCGAGTGAGAGAAACCCAGATGCAGAAAGCAGAACACCAGAGAGGAACCTTTGCACTCCACCGTCTACAATTTTGGCCAGTTGTCCTGAATGGTCCTTGCACTGTACACCAGCCTCCTTCCATGAGAGTATATCAGGACCGGAAATACGGTAACACATGCCTTCGTCGTGAAAGTACATGTAGGCCCCTCTTGGAGATGCCTTTTCCATTTCAAACCAGTCAGGACATATTCCATTTACTGCTGATATAGTACAAAAGCAAATCGCCTGTGAAGATCTCGTTAAATTACACTAACAATGTATCTATTTCACCAATACGTGATGGCACATTAACGTCGTCTGTCATGTTGATGGTTGAGTCTTGGAGAATATTGTGGTCCAGTTTATATGCCGTTTTATCCACCAGTCTTGATCATTTCATTACCAACGGAATTACGACTATATTGGTGTGGTCAAAATATTTCTGATATTAGACAATATAGTCTTTTGTGACGAAGGTGTAAACTTACTATGATTAACATTTCTATATACTACTAGCATGCGTGTAGACTAATTTGTGTATCAGATTTCTAACAAAAATGTTTTTTTTGACAGTATATCGGACATGATTTTCGTCACAGCAACGAAATCTCGCTCAGGCTCTAGACAAGATTTTAGATTTTTTCCCCCAAAATTTCTAGAAAATCTATCTTAGCCTGAGAAATATTTGAAAGACGTAGTCAATTTACATGTTAATTTCGCGACGTCAGTCTGCAGGGAATAGCCTTACTAACCCGACGTCGTAGTGCCTCAAAGAAAGAAGGACAATTTTCTTTGAATTTTGATTTATTTTCATAAAATTATGCACTGAAGATTAAAAATTCTCTAGGGACTTGGAGAAATTTCGCTGCTGTGAGAATACTCCTGGTCGATATATCAATGAAAACCATTTCTCAAGAAATGTCATACACACTTTAATTGCTGCAGTTCGGTTCCCCGATTTGTGGTAGCTCCGGTCTCTCCAAGTTGACCATTATGTCGAACTTGTTTATTCTGCTCGGGATAGTTTGCCGAGTTTTATAGATATCTAATAAGGTATCATGTACTCACGTCTATATCTATGTATCTGGCATCTGGCCAAATGCGATATATTTGTCTTCGGAACATGGCTCAATATAGTCCGTCTATTATATGGGAGAACGATAATTTATTACTCCGTCAACGGATCTTGATCGTGTACTAGCTTGTCCCAGAAATGTCCTTTAATAACACCAACAAGGCATCATGGCATGCTTGTGTTCAAGTCAGTGTCACCGACCACGAGGTAACTGTAACTTGGCGGGTTTTGTGGATACATCTCCTAATAGGAAGTGTATCCACTTTTGTGCAAGACGTGAAATCGGCTATTTTCTTTAAAAAAATGTGACTACACATTCTATATAATCGATGTATCCACATCTTATTAGCAATGTATACACCTCTATAGAACTGATTACTCCATTCTATATTTTGAAACTTGAAAAATGCTTTAGGTTGAATATATTTTGACTGGCTGAAGTACCGTCACAACATATTTGTTCATATTCTCGCCCGACTTTCCAGGGTTAAACCAAAATAAGAAATACTTTCATGTGTGGCATGAATTCTTCTGAACTCGGTTAATTATAATTTAGAGATTAACATACAAAGTTGTTTTTATCTTGTATTGATGGGAAAGAGATACTATGTTTCCCAAGAAGCTTCAAAACAATCGGAAGTCCAAATTTGACATCAATTGCAGATGAAGAGGAAGGAACATTTTGAGTGGCGGAAATCTGCGTAATGGCCCCGCTCACCTATTATTCAACCAATGAGAAAATTGGACTCTGATAGCAGTCATTACAATGTTAGTAAAATGTGGATACATCGTCATAATAGTGCACGTGTTCACATTTTTGGAAAACCTAGTATTTGGTGATTTTCAAAAGGCGGATACACATTTTTTTTATTTAGAAAAAAACGCCAAATTACAGACCACTGTTGGTTCACCTGAATGAATTTCGAATTTGATCCAGTGACATAATGCACATTGATTTTTCAATCTTAATGGACATGTATTACACGATGTTCTATCGTGCCCTAGAAATAGGTTGAGCGGAAAGGCCAGAGATCTTGAGAACAAGGAACTTGACAGAATAAATTCGTCGAAGGATCCAAGACAGGTTTCACGAGCATTTTCAACCGTTTTACCATGTCTACTCCGTAGGAATTATACTATCACACATTTGGGCTATTTCACTCTCTCAAACGGACATAAAAAACCAAAATGAAATACGTAGCATCACATGATGACAACCGTACTTCCATGGCGCAGTTTAAAATTTTGTATCTACACTGACAGTATTCCTATTTTTTTTTTTTCAAATGTGTGTCTTCTATCAGTTTGTGCTTGCTTATTATCTGTCCTGGTACTTCTTCTTCATCTGTTGGTACGTATATCGTAGTTTTTTTTTCGCTGAATCGCGTTAAGCTTTAACAGTAACCATCATTCGCTAACTCCACACATTTGTGGGACATAATCTAATAGCCAAAAGAGAGAGACGAATGACTAAAATTTAACCTAATTCCAAAGCCCAGTTCGTTCCCTGAATTTCAAAACTCTTGCATCCCGAAATTCCATCACGAATTCTCACAAGCCTCCTTGCCTCCCGGCCGCATGATAATTGTTTTAAATCTTTCGGTCCCTTGGATGACTTTTGAAATGGGGGTGAATTTTGCTGTGTGTGTTTTTGTTCATCATGTGGACAGAACTTTTTATTGATATAGCAATCACTCGAAATCTGCATATACCATGAAAAAAACAGAGATTTTATAGAAAACGATAAATTGATACAAGATCCCACCAGCTAGGGATTCTGTTTCCGAAGCATACAACGGTTATCGCCATCCATTGAGAGACATACACCGTATCCTTTTCAATGGAAAACATCGAAGAGTGATTACACTGAGGAATTGCAATTTTCCATGAAAGAAATAATATGAACACGCCAAAACATGACGCTGTTATCCCCAAAAGTACAGTAGCTCGCAGCAAGCACATTGTGGTCATGGTACTCGTATTTACAGCTGTATGTCATTGACAGGTTTAACTGCTATACATCGGAGTCTTCGTCACCATGGTCACGACCTTCCGATCCACATTATGATATTGTCTATTCCTGAGACTAGTACTACAGATACATGCCGGCCGACGTGCTTTATCTATATTTAATACGTCTTCTACAGTTGATTGTTTTGCTTTATCGCAGTCGTTCTGTGATATGGTCGAAAGCAATTTCGCCACCACAAACTTAATCTCTCCACTCAGAATGGGTTAAACGAAATTCTGTTAGCAATTTTTGCTTGCTGCATTGACTTTCGTTCGCTCAAACTTCAATAAAACAGCGCCGAAAAAATGGCGCTTCCGTCCAGAAGTGAAGAATCGTTCTGTTTTTTTACGCTAAGACGCCAGACTATTTGCCGTGTACTATGGGATCAAATTTGGATGTATTCGATTCTAACAATTTTATATCCATCCAAAACTCTTAGAGATCCCTCACCATTCGGTGTAATTTGTTTCACGAATCTTGAGAACAAGGAACTTGACAGAATAAATTCATCGAAGGATTTGAGACGAACATTTTCCACCGTTTACCATATCTACTCCC
Organism: Hanleya hanleyi; assembly: GCA_036873755.1. Classification (NCBI taxonomy): domain Eukaryota; kingdom Metazoa; phylum Mollusca; class Polyplacophora; order Lepidopleurida; family Hanleyidae; genus Hanleya; species Hanleya hanleyi. The sequence goes on from JAVTVY010004963.1 coordinate 18,965, forward strand.
TTATATATTGTTCGACTGACTTGAAGATATGTGAATAATCCAGCGAATGATGCCCCATTCTCTTGGAACCAAGGGGGATGACAATTTGTGCATCAACCAAAGCTGAAATATCGACAGGCCCATACAATCAAAGACTTGAAGGTCGGAAAGTCAGTTCCAAATACGATATATTTAAAGATGTGACTAAGGTAAGATATCTAAATAACACCTTTTTTAAACATAGGACGACGGAACTTAATAAGACAATCAAGCAATTAATAATAACAATGTGAAGATTAAAAACAAAATGTAGACCCTACTTAAATATTATGTAGAACTGTTTCCAGGAAATGAGAGATAATAACCGTCTTTAAAATTTACCGTTAGAATTAGGGGAGCTAACCCATTTTGGTTAGCCTACACTTGTAGCCGAAAGCAATTTCGAAGAAACTTTCCATCGTTGTTTGTGAAAATTAAATCACTGGGTGAAATGTGCCAGTTTCCGAATTCGGAAACAGGGCGGAAACTGGGTGGAAACAACCGGATTCCATCCAGTTTCCGCTCAGTTTCCGCATAGTTTCCAAATTGTAAACTGGACAGATACAAGATGGAAACTGGGCGGAAACCATGGAGCATGCCAAGCGGAAACTGAGCGGAACCCAGGATTCCGGAGGTGCGGATTAGTGAACGTGTTACACTTTCCAAGCTGTTTCCGCCAAGATTCCGCAGCGGAAATTATGCGGAATCTGGGCCGGAAACAGGATTGAAACCGGTTGGAAACTGTAACACTCTGCTGGTTTCCGCACTGGAAACAGCGCGGAAACTGGCTGGAAATATGAAAAATCCAAATACAGCTGTGCGGAAAATAAACGGAAACAGGTTGGAAACAGACCGTCCTTAAAAGGTTTCCAACCAGTTTCCGCCTACTTTCCGACTAAGTTTCCAAATTGTAAACTGGACAGAAACAAGACAGAAACTGGGCGGAAACCATGGAGCAAGCCAAGCGGAAACTGAGCGGAACCCAGGATTCCGGAGGTGCGGAATAGTGGACGTGTTACACTTTCCAAGCTGTTTCCGCCAAGATTCCGCAGCGGAAATTATGCGGAATCTGGGCCGGAAACAGGATTGAAACCGGTTGGAAACTGTAACACTCTGCTGGTTTCCGCACTGGAAACAGCGCGGAAACTGGCTGGAAATATGAAAAATCCAAATACAGCTGTGCGGAAAATAAGCGGAAACAGGTTGGAAACAGACCGTCCTTAAAAGGTTTCCAACCAGTTTCCGCCTACTTTCCGACTAAGTTTCCAAATTGTAAACTGGACAGAAACAAGACAGAAACTGGGCGGAAACCATGGAGCAAGCCAAGCGGAAACTGAGCGGAACCCAGGATTCCGGAGGTGCGGAATAGTGGACGAGTTACAGTTCCCAAGCTGTTTCCGCCAAGATTCCGCAGCGGAAATTATGTGGAAAGTGGGCCGGAAACAGGATTGAAACTGGCTGAAAACTGTAACACTCTCTTGGTTTCCGCAATAGAAACAGAGTGGGTTTCTATCCAGTTTCCGTGCCCTTTTCTGCATAAAAAATTAACTGGATTACAGGCGGAAATGGAGTGGAAAGTAACGGAAGATTATTATATTCAACTTATGTTAGTTTATACAAAAGAAAAGTCAGTGGTAAAATGTTCAATATATATTTACATTCAGATTGGTATACAGTTCTTTGATCCTGAAATATCAGTGCATTGGAGAATAAGATGTCAAACCAACAAGTTAACAATGGATGATTCTGGCGCCATTCTACTCTAATGTAAACACATTAAACCAAATACTTTAATAAAACAGTCCATGAACAAGTGTAATTTTCAGTCCATCAAACGCAACATGGATGTAACATGAAACGGTGGTACCCTTAAGCTTTGTTGCCACAGTTTACATGTAGGACATACATGTATCAAGAACAAACTTCCTGAAGGCGGGGTAAATAGTAGACGTACAAGATCTGGGTGACAGACCTATCTCATTACACTGCTGATCAGAAAGATTTTCTTAGTTACTAAGATTGCTACAGTATTACTGGTTTTGCACTGTAGCAAAGAATTGCAGGTAAACCACTGTAATTGTATACACAACTGCAATTCAATATACACAATCCATCTCTGTTCGTAGGTTATTCCAGTTTCATATTTCTACAACCTCGCCACCAGGGGTCACTTCCGTCGCAGAAAAAATGGCCGCACTTCATCTGACCCCTGGTAACACGGTCGTTCGATTTGCCAAGATTCTTGGTCCCGTGATCCTTTGCGAAATGTCAAACAACAACAACACCGACATAACGTCATAATTGAAAATTAATCGCAACAATACAAACAGACGATGTCACATCTCAAACGCGTCCCTAAGACCTGTGTGACGTCGGGTCACATGCAGGATCTCCACAGATACGTCTACATTATGTTCCATGTTCTATGCGTTCGTGCATTATCCAATGGGAAGCTGTAACGCTGACCGTGCAACCAGAGTCTGTAGGGAGAACAGGACCGGATGACTCTGGATTCGAGATTGATATTTCTAGTGGTCCTTTCACTTTGTAATATTTTCCCGTGTTCACTGAAGTCCAAGTAATCATTTTCACTTCACTTGGAGCAACTGGCACCTGCAGGATAACATCTTTATAGCGCCTCTCTTCGCTTATTGGTCTATCAGGGTAAACAGATGTCAGGATCACCAAGGGGAATGTTACTTGCTCGTCTTATTCTGTACTTCTCAACAACATTCTGTAAAAATCAAAAGTTTTATTAAGGTTAGTCAGAGTGAAAACTAAATCGAAATGGTCTATAAGGCCAGGCTATGCAATACTGGTAATTCATGAGGAAGTGGATGGGAAAGTTGATATCATATTCTTGCTGTCAGGCCTAGGCTTCTAATAAAGCTCTGCAAATGACAAGATATATCCAGAACTCATATCGGTAACTAACTAAGCCAGTGTATCGATCCTAACAGATCGATCGATACACTGGCTCGCGAGGATGTGTATCAATGGACACAAAAAACATCATGATTTTTAACAATTTCATGATTTTGGGGGTCAGAGTGACCTACATTTTGGTATGTGACACATCGTGTCCCCCTCATGTATCTACTGACACAAAAAAACAGTTATTTTTAATAATTTCCTGATTTTGGGGTCAGTGGCCTATGACCTTCGACCTTGACCTTGACTCATAATTGAAAATTAATCGCAACAATACAAACAGACGACGTCATTTCTCAAACATGTCTCTAAGACCTGTGTGACGTCGGGTCACATGCAGGATCTCCACAGATACGTCTACGTTATGTTCCACGTTCTATGCGTTCGTGCATTATCCAATGGGAAGCTGTAATGCTGACCGTGCAACCAGAGTCTGTAGGGAGAACAGGACCGAATGACTCTGGATTCGAGATTGATATTTCTAGTGGTCCTTTCACTTTGTAATATTTTCCCGTGTTCACTGAAGTCCAAGTAATCATTTTCACTTCACTTGGAGCACTGACCTTTGACCTCTGACCTCGACCTACATTTTGTATGCAACATATCGTCCCCCCCCTAATCCACTCACCAAAAATTAGAACTGTAGACAGAAAAATGTCAATGATTTCCTGATTTTAGGCAACAGTGACCTTTGACCTCTGACCTCGACCTCAATTTTGGTACGTGACACATCGTCTCCAACTAGCGTATCCACTCACAAAAAATTGCAACTGTGGATAGAAAATGTTCACAGATATAGACCGGACACGAACATTTCAGTGATTTTCTGTTTTATATGCCAGTGACCTTTTGCAAAGGAAAAGAGTCATCCTGTGTTTTTTTCTCATTGAAAGGACACCTGACTGGGTATCATTCGTCTGATTTCTGCTAGTGTTTTCTTTTCTATTAAAGACGCAAAAATAGAGATGTCCAATACAAATGTTTAGCAGATTTTGAATTTACATATAAATGTTACTTGCCATGCTTGTAGCATCAGTCTGTCAGTAATACCTGGCTGAAAAACACTCCATGGATGTACAACCTCTTCATTTCTCCACCACATTCCTAAAATACGAAATGAAAAAAGGAATATACGTTCATGTATGTTGTGCAGATAATCTACCACATATAAACATGGCAAGCCTGAGAGTGATCATCTGACATGATCTCCAATCATCAATGGCAACTGTATGACCAATATCAACAGTATATACTCTGTCAGCAGTGTTTATAAGCTGTGTTGTGTTCCTGGAATCCTAGCCTGCTTTACAAACTGCTCAAAACTTTATACATGACCATGGGCCTATTCCACACTGGTAAATTTCAACTTTCTTTTCAATAAATAATTAAACCAGAAAGATTAAGAAAATGAAAAAAAAAATACTCATCAATATCGGTTTACCCAGTGATGTTAACGGATGCATGAGCTGTAATGGCACTGCTGCACCAGTGAAACATGGAACAGTTCCTGGAGCCGACCAGGACCATCTGAAATTAATATTACACATGTGTCACATACATTTTACTTTCACTACACGAGGCCAAATTATGCAGGAGGCAAGCTACATACCGGTATTAAAAAATATGTTCTGACAAGATCAGAGATTATGGAATAATTCTAAAGTCTAAAGAATAATTTACTATTTGCATATATTGCATACATCATATCTTTTAGATATTCCAGCCCAAAGTCTTTGACAATAATATCCCATTTGGGATACAAGGAGATCTCCCATTTGGGATACACATAAGTATCTTTAGCTATAATATCAAAATACGAAGCTGCGCATCTGAAAACCCCTCGGCTCTGGGCGCCAGCCATTCATAATGTATTCAATTTGAAGCAAGACTTCAGGAACACCAAGCAGTCAAGTGACAAATATACACATTATGAAAAATTTTGCCATTAGAAATGGCCTTGAATGTTTCCGTCCAATCAGAGAAATCGGTATTCATTACATAAGTCTATACCAAATTTTACATCGAGCATTTAAAAATTATCAGAGATAGAGATCATTAATGATTTCGCATGAATTAAAGATGGCCGCCCATCCTTCCCACCACTCAGAGAAACTGATGTGGTTATTCATTGCAAGTCTCTTGATACATGGATGCTATATACCAAGTTTCATATAGAACACTGAAATGGTATCAAAGATATACATCATTAAAGATTTTGCATAAATTAAAGACGGCCACCAAGGTTTCTGCCCAATCAGAAAAACCATAACTGTCTGTTGATACATCGATGATGTATACCAAATTTTACATCGAGCATTTGAAAATTATCAGAGATAGAGATCATTAATGATTTCGCATGAATTAAAGATGGCCGCCCATCCTTCCCACCACTCAGAGAAACTGATGTGGTTATTCATTGCAAGTCTCTTGATACATGGATGCTGTATACCAAGTTTCATATAGAACACTGAAATGGTATCAAAGATATACATCATTAAAGATTTTGCATAAATTAAAGATGGCCACCAAGGTTTCCGCCCAATCAGAAACGCCAGAACTGTCATTTGTCGTAAGTCTATTGATGCATCGATGATATATACCAAATTTTACATCGAGCACTCAAACGGTATCAGAGATAGAGATCATTAATGATTTCGCATAAATTAAAGATGGCTGCCCATCCTTCCCGCCACTCAGAGGAACTGATGTGGTTATACATTGCAGATTTCTTGATACATCGATTCTGTATACGACGTTTCGTATAGAACACTTGAATGGTATCAGAGATATATATCATTAAAGATTTTGCATAAATTAAAGATGGCCGCCAAGGTTTTCACCGAATCAGGGAAACTGGTTTGGTCATTCCTTTGAAGTTTCTTTATGCATCAATGATCTATACCAAGTTTCACACTGAACAGAGAAATGGTACCTAAGATAGACAAGATTAATGATTTCGCATAAATTAAATATGGCCACCAAAGTTTCCAACCAATCAGGTCCAGATTCAATAGGGTTCTGGGTCATGAGCATATGGATGTGCAGTGCAAATTTTGTGTGCCTAGCGTAAGTCGTTCTAAAGATATCTTGGTAACAAGAAAGCTGTGATGGTTTCGCATAAATTAAAGATGGCCGCCAAAGTTTCCAACCAATCAGGTCCAGATTCAATTGGGTTTTGGGTCACGAGCATACGGATATGCACTGCAAGTATGGTGTGCCTAGGGTAAGTCGTTCTAAAGATATCTTGGTAACGAGAAAGGTGTGACGGACAGACGGACGGACGTACATGATGACGACAATACCCTTCGGCCAAATTTTGGCCGAGGGGTAATAAACTGATGTTCACTCATGATCGGTAAATTTGCAAAACCAAGGGTATATAAGGCCTGCTAGTTTCACCATGAAATGTATTTTGTGTGGCAAATGTTGATGGGAGTTGTGTTTGGTTGTGGAAAAGAAATCCAAGATGACAGGCATCTTGGATTTCAATGAATGCTCAGTGAAATCAATACCAACTGCTGTCTCGCTGGTGTAAAGTCAGTCCCCAAGTTTCAAATCGCTCGGTTGAATTGTTATCACAGCATGGGTGGGATGGACAGAAGGATGGAAATTAGCTACATCACACTGTAGCTGGTTATCAGGAAATAGATGGAAATATTTAACCTCCAGTACAGGAATACAAATGTGACAGAATTGCAGGTATACCTGAAATTCACGGCAACAAGAAAAGCTACTGATTTGCAGGACAGCTGTGGAAAGTAATGCCACCCAATGTTTTTTTTTTCATTTTACAGAATAAATTTCACCGAATGTCATTTGAAGCCATGTTTCATTTTTGAAATATTTAAGTGGCTAATTTGAACGATTAGTCGCATAAAACGAAGCAATACGTTGCCGTGAAAATCATGGAATAATGAAGCAATGAATGTTGTTGAAAGATTCATGCAGTCCGGCATGTTTGTGATTGTCCACATTTTCCATAAATATATAAAAACTGAAGTTGACATAGCCTATACCACGATTGGGCAATAGGCTAATACCTTGATCAAGGTATAATACCCCGAGCAAGGTATTTTCCCCAACCTGTTTAAGTTACGATAAACAGTCTAATAATCCAACTGCCAACAAAAGAAGTGCACGACACATTCTCATATTCACTGAAAAGTTTCCATGCACATTTATGTATCACAGCTGGTTAATTCCGCCCATAGGAAATCCAGATAAATTGCCATCATTTATGAATCCCAGTATGTATTCCTGGTATATTTTGATGTATGAGTACTGAAATAAATTCGTAAAGAATATTGGGCACCAGTCCAAACTTGTAGCATATCTGTACCTTAGCCACATATATGCAACTCAGTGTATGTAACCACCACTGAGTTGCACATCCTTACTAGGGCAAGCATCAGTAGCGTCATTTTCTTTGTGACCAAACAAGAGAAAATGTACAATTGACTATGGCATTTAACGGGTTGTAAACATGTAAAATATACTTCTCTCCCCCGACACAAAGTATCTGGCTCATTCCTGCAGCGCAAGTACACGTAAATAGCACCAAACCATGTCACTATCTTCCTATCACGCTCAAATGTTGAAAATGGCAGTCAAGTCCAACAAACACTGCAATGCGCATGCACCGCTAATAACACAAACACTTTACGATATGTCGTAAATAAGGCGTCATCAGCTGCTGGGGTAACGGAGATGGAGCTTGACCACGTGCATTAGGCCCCGCCCACTAGCTGATGACGCCTTCTTCTTTACGACATATCGTAAAGTGGTTTTTATATTTCTGCTTTGAAGCGGTGCATGCGCATTGGAGCGTTTGTTGTAGTTAGGCCATTTTCAACATTTGAGCGTGATAGGAAGATAGTGACATGGTTTGGTGCTATTTACGTGTACTTGCGCTGCAGGAATGAGCCAGATACTTTGTGTCGGGGGAGAGAAGTATATTTGACATGTTTACAACCCGTTAAATGCCATAGTCAATTGTACATTTTCTCATGTTTGGGCACGAAGAAAATGCTGCTACTGATGCTTGCCCTAGTAAGGATGTGCAACTCAGTGGTGGTTACATACACTGAGTTGCATATATGTGGCTAATCTGTACCCCAGTTGATCAATTCATGGACTGCTGAAGAATTGTTCCCCGTTCTTGTTTAGCATGTTGTAAGAGGGAATGATACCAAAACAGAAATTTATTTCCTCTCATAATCCATAATCCAAAGCCTAGGACGCTATAAACTTATGTCTGTAATTTTTCCTTTATTTAGAATGTTCAGGATCAAAATTTGAGCCTGATATGGGTGCAAAGTTTGATTGAATAATCAGAGAATTATCACCATATAGAGGCCTTCTTAACAGAAATTCAGTGCCAAATGGATTTTTAAAAATGTCTTCAAATGTGTTTGCAGTGCATCATTGTGCTATACAGTGTGGCTGTGTATACCATTTGTAAATACGTACAGAATATTTGACCAGAATAGAGCTTGATCGGCACAATGTAATGTACCCACCTAAAACCATCACGGGGAGCCCAGTTTTCAACATAATTTTCTCACGTTTATGCCCAAGGGTATAAATGCTCAGTTTTCTCCTCACCGAGGAATGTGAGATAATTTTGCGATGCTTACCTGGTCCAAATCATTCCTGGTATCGTAATTCGACTCTTTTCCGCTTGGTATCTTCTAATATGACACAGTTTGATGAACAAGATCGTCACATACGAAAAAGAAATAGGCAGCCATTTGTAAAATAGTCCCAATCCGTACTGCTGTGGGGCGCCGTGATCTCTTCCCAAGGTCAAATTGGTCTTGACTGTTTTCCACCTTCGTTCCAACAAATAATCACATGCCGTTTGTACGGACAGAAAGTTTTGTGGCATTTGTTATATTTAGCTTGTAATTTTATTCCAGTTAAACTCGATAACATGCCTTGCCAGGGGACTATATTTTCGATGGCTGATCACTGCTTCAAGGCGAGATAGACAGAGATATATCATTACTGTGAGGAGTTTTGCATTGGAATGTTATGGGTCATGTCAGTGCAACACCAAACCGTGGGACAATTCAATTCAATTTAGGACAGAGTACAATCACTAGAACAATCACATCAATCAATAAAACAGAGGGAGGGGCCAATACATACCAATAGTGGGCCACGTACAAGTTGCAGACTAGATGAAGAGTCCTTATTTATATCGTGTTAATTATCAAGAAGGCTAGACTGGATGAGTCTCTATTTCATATGTGCTATTATTAATAATAAAATGATCTTTAATAAATAGAATGAGAAAAAAAAATGAAAAACAAAATGAAAAAAATATTTTTAAAATAGAGACTGGACGATTTGATGGGTTTCGTCGTGTAAAGATTCCATCTGGAGGCGTGATTAGTCTGGACGATTGACATGTTTTTACCTTCGGTCGCAATATTTGTATCAATTTCATTCTAACGGCATATTGTGACGTCTCGGCAATAACGTCATTCCCATTGTTGAGGTCATGGTAGTAACGACATTCGTCACATGAGCGCATTGCTTCCAGCGTGCGTATATGAATGAACCAATCAAATCCTTTGAGTTGGGGCCGGGGTCAGAATACGGAGTTTTCATTGTTGACAAAAATTGCACAGTATATTGTGCATTTTTTTCTTGTAAAGTTAGCTCCCTTGTGACGTTCCGTCCAGTCCCTGTTTCAAGCATTTCCTAATAGGCAGAGTTACTTCCTCTTGTTTCCCGTTTAAAATACATTATGAAACAGGGGCTGGATCCAGTCTACAAGAAGGCATGATACATGTACTGTTTCACTATATTCTTTACTATATTGGATCGCGTGCCCATGTTTGTAAATTAATTACCAGGGGCGTTAATTTAATGTTACGCTAAGACAGCCACCTGAACATACATAGTCAGTTTCTTAGTTGGAAACAATCGTGTACAAATGTTTTTATAGTATATAATTTTTTCTTATTCCCAGCAGTGGTCCAAATTCAACAAAAAGGTGTACCGGTATTTTATTCTAGTATCAACAAAAGTGGATGAAGTTTCATCCACTTCTGGTATCGATGTTGGGATATATATGAGAATTTTTGGTACCGATATTTCACGGAAGAAATTCGATTATTGCAAGTTTCGTTTTAGGGTTCACGTTGGAATAAAATGAAAGTTTAAAATTAATTAAAATGCATAGAAAATATAAATAAAATTGTCAAATTTTTAAAACCCCTGCCCATTAATTTCAGAAGACTCCCAAACTACAACAACGAATGTTATCCGCATATAGGCCTATAGGGCGCTCCAAATTTATCAGCCACGTACACGATTATTCTTGAAAAATTGCAACTATTTTAAATATATTCATGGGGAATTGCAAATTGTCATACATTTAAGACTGGCCGCCACAATATATAGGCAAGTGTGTGGGTGGGGCTGGGGTGTGTTAAATTGGGGGGGGGGGGGAATATGGACGAAGATTTACCTCTATTTATATGGATTCATCCCAGGTATCTCGTGTCACCATTTATTCATGTAATGTCATTTGACAGGGTATGAAATAGGAAAAAGTCAAACTTCCTTTAACCTTACGGTACCGGTAACGGAATCTATACACTGCATAACATGGCCTATTTCCGGTTGTGCGATGTTATAATCCTGTTGATTGGTTGAATACAATAGATGAGCCAATCAGAAGCGTCGTACATTGGGCTTCCGGTTTTAGTCGTCGACAGAATGACCAGCTGCCTGTGGAATGACAACCTCGCCACCAGGGGTCGCTCTCTGCTGGAAAATTGGCCGCTCCGACGAACCCCTGGGACGACGGTCGCTGAAAATTGGTCCCATAATACATTGAAAAATTCTTTCACGTGGCCTCTTCCGGTTCCATTGGAACATATCCTATTCTTTATAGAACGTCAGCCATGAGTCATTTTCATGGCCAGTGTCATAACGTCATGACGTCAGAATAAAAAAATGTTTCGCAAGAATGCATAAAGAATTCTAGTAGGCTACGTCATCTTTCAGACGCGCTCGTAACATTCATGACGTCGGGACGTCGGCTTGATCCCACAGATACGCTCTCGTTATGTTCTAAATTCTAGGGTCTATCCAATGACCGATCGTACTGCCGAGAGCCCTCCCAGAGCATAGTAGGCTAGTAGTAGGGAGGACAGGACCGGATAGCTCTGGTTTCGAGATTGGTGGAATGACTGTACGGGGTTGAGGGGAAATTTTCGAAATGAAACGTTGACAACTGAGTTTGAGCGAACCCTTCAAACGAAATAAAAGATGATCTTTTCACAGGGTATGAAATAGGAAAAAGTCAAACTTCCTCTAACCTTACGGTAACGGAATCTATACACTGCATAACATGGCCTGTTTCCGGTTTTGCGATGTTATAATCCTGTTGATTGGTTGAATACAATAGATGAGCCAATCAGAAGCGTCGTACATTGGGCTTCCGGTTTTAGTCGTCGACAGAATGACCAGCTGCCTGTGGAATGACTGTACGGGGTTGAGGGGAAATTTTCGAAATGAAACGTTGACAACTGAGTTTGAGCGAACCCTTCAAACGAAATAAAAGATGATCTTTTCACGGGGATGGCGATGCTGTCAGTACAGTGCCGCCGAATATTAATGACAGCGACTCAAAATGTGACTATGTCGAACATTTTGTTGCAGTGCCAGCTACAACAACAACGACAATGGGGTCGTCAAATTCACCCGTTAAAGCCAATGACGGCATATTAAGCGACAATTAATTCTCAACACTATAAATGAACCTATTTTTGCAATTATCCTGATACAATTTTGAGCATAAAGATACCCCCCCCCCAAAAGAAGATTTTATGTAGATTTGGCATGATGTTCAGATTTCAGAACAGTTTAGGCCAGGTCAAATTTCTTCACACAGCATAAGCCTATTTGTTTAGCTTCCACTTCAAAATCTACCAAGTTCTTACTTAATGTTGATTTTTCTTAATCCACCTGTTTGATATTGTTATGTAAGCTTAATAGAAATCTGGCTTCATGGGCTACATGGGGGTGACTGGGCATGCTGGGATGGGGTAGCTTAATTGCTGAATGCTACATAAAAATACCCTGTGCTAGGAATTTTCATCCCAAAATGGCTCAGATTGCACCACAGAGCATGTGGGGTTTCTGGCGGCCCCCAGGCCCCCGGCCTAATTTTTAAACGCCTCGCTGCACTCGGCAGTTAACAACCACATACACCTCTTTAGATATGATTGTACAGGTGTTCCCAAAGAAATGGAGAACCCGGAGTGGAAACTGACATCAGTTTCTAGCCAGATTCCGCTGGAGCGTAATCTGGGCGGAAACAGGTTGGAAATTTCATTACCAGTTTCCAGTCCATTTCCGCTGGTTTGCAAACAGAACGGAAACTGACATCAGTTTCTGACCAGTGTCCACTGTAGCGGAAATTTAAGAACAGCTTTCCGTCCAGTCTCCGTGCACCGGAATGTTAGCGGAAACCTATGTCCGTTTCCGACCTGTTTCTGCGCAACCGGAAACAGGCTAGAAACTTAATAGCAGTTTCCGGTCCATTTCCGCTGGATTTGAAACAGAGCGGAAACTCACGTTGGTATCTGAGCCATTTCACAAGCAGGTTGGAAACTTCAATACCAGTTTCCAGTCCATTTCTGCTGCATTGGAAACAGAGCGGAAACTGACATCAGTTTCTGACCAGTTTCCGCTGGAGCGGAATCTGGGCGGAAATTTAACAACAGGTTTCTGTCCAGTTTCCATGTACCGGAATCTTGGCGGAAACCTAGGTCAGTTTCCGATCTGTTTCTGCTCAAGCGGAAACCGACTGGAAAGTTGAATAGCAGTTTCCGGTCTATTTCCGCTGGATTGGAAACATGGGGGAAACTCGCGTTGGTTTCCAAGCTGTTTCTGCTCGAGCGGAAACAGGTCGGAAACTCCAGTACCAGTTTACAGTCCATTTCCGATGCATTTGAAACAGAGCGGAAACTAACATCAGTTTCCCACCCGTTTCCGCTGAAGCGTAATCTGGGCGGAAATTTAACAACAGGTTTCTGTCCAGTTTCCGTGCACCGGATTCTTGGCGGAAACCAAAACACCTGTTTCCACTGGTTTCCGCATTGCGGAAACAGGCTGGAAATGGGGTGTTACAGTTTCCAACTGGTTTCCGCCAAGAATCCGCATTTTTGGAAACCAGTACATTTCACCCAGTGAATGCCTCTAGGTATTCAGCGAATATTATGCTCATGCAAAGAGTTTCACTGTTTAGCAATATATACTGACAAAATAGTCCTGTCTGAATCTTTTAGGTATAAGAAGTGGCCAAACAACTGATTGTTAAATTATACGACCTATCACGTCTGGAAAAAACGTTCAGCATGAATTGTGCTGGAGAATGCCCATGATACGCCATTTTGAATATATACTAACGGTCCTCTGCTTCTTGGATTATCATCATAGTCTAACGATTAACCCGATCGACTCAGTCATTTTAATTTTGTGTTTTGGGGTTAGGATTCAATGCCATATAGTGATCCACTGTCTCCCCGCCCCCGCCGCCCCACACTCGCCGTTTATGTAGACACCCAGCCCCCCCACAGAATGGGTTAAACTACATCCCATCAGAAATTTTGTTTGCTGCCAGTGGGTTTCTTTCTCTCAAAATTTCAATAAATCAGCGCAGAAAAATGGCGCTTTCGCCCAGAATTTGAACAGTCTTTCTGATTGTTTTACGCTAAGACACCCGACTAGGTGCCCCGTGCTATTCGATCAAATTTGGATGTACTAACAATTTTATGTCCATGTAAACGTCTATAGGTTTACTCTCAAAATATAGCAGAAAGTGCCATTTACGTCTAGATTTTAACAAGCTATCTAATTCGGATAGAAACTCTACGAGTTCTTCTAAGTCAGATATCATGGAGCAGGTGCGAAATTTATAATCATTAATAAAAATAAAATTCAATATTAAGAGAATTTCTGCGTCAATAATCGACAGACATGTTTCGTATGACAGTTTGCACCAAATTTAATGCGTGTGAAATAAAGCTAATAGAATACAAGATGGTTTCATACAAGGTCTGGGTCACGCCTTCTGGCTTGTACAGATCCTTGCATTTAATTTGAAGTACCCCAAAATCGATGTAAAAGTTTGAGTATGCTGGAAATTTTATTTCAAGAATTCGATTGAGAGTTCCAAACTAACCTGGAAGACAATTTGAATATTACCTTCAAGTTTTCACATCTAGTAGAAAAGGATGCCAAGTATATACCAATGAAACCCCAGATAGGTAGATAGATCTAGCGTTAGGTGTGAAAATTATAATGCATTTAGCAACTCTTGAGAGCGAAGGTTGTTCATAACCTGTTCTTCCATGACGCATTGTCAGATCTGATTTTCACGAATGTATGGGTTGTTCATTTGGAATCTCAAAATGATCACTTCAAAATATCACAGAAAATTGTTGTTTTATCCTGAATTAATAAATGACTCCCATTAGACTTCAGATAGATATTGTTAACGCCGTTCTTTTTGCCATACTTTGTCTATGACAGCTGCATCAGGTCAAGTCCATTTCAGTAGCACACACACGTACTGTGCAAGCTTCATCATCGGGGAGGTAAGTTATCATCGGGAAGTTATACAGAATCTGCCGATGGAGACCACCCATGAAACGTCTACAAGACACTTTGTTCACTATAGAATTGAGATAGCAAACTATCACAGTGTGTGTCCAGGTGTGCTAATACTGCACCATGTGTTCTGCACAGTAATGAATAAGGCACATGGACACCGAAGAACCGAAAGCGGAAAAATATGTGTTTCGTATTCCTGCTCCCCTGCTTATTTCTGCGCCACGGGTTTTATTCTCTATCTCGACTTTTAGATCTTTGATACAGATAAAGCTTTGAAGAGGAAAGCAGTACGAACTATCTCTGAAACACTGTACTGTATGTCCCACATCACCCGAGCAGTACGTATCGTTAGTGGATATATATTTTTATTTATTTGTCCATAGCAATAATAAATATATACTGAACAACATTGATCTCAATTAATTAATTGGTACACTATGGGATAGAGAAAGTATGCAATATAGTCATCAGAAGAATTGTCTTTACTGGATACATCATCATCTGAGAGTATATCAATTGGCTATTTGACTACATGTACAGAACCTGTTGCTCAGAGCCAAACATTTCACAATATGTATTTTCAACTACTCGATCTTAGATCAACAAAGTTATTCAACCAAACCAATCCATTGTTTTTACCTTGTAAACACATATTTACCTTTTCACACAGATAATATTTTCTGAGTTCCTGTTTAACACACTCCACATGAGGAGTTCTACCCTGAATGGTGGTTCGATAAATACACAAAAATGTTAACAAAGAAACTACGTTCAATACCTCCATACTGCGACAAAAAAAAAAGAAGATAATATTCTGTGGCGTAGAAACTATTTCCTTTGATGTCTTGTTACATGTAAGGATAAGAAAAAGCATTCTGTACCTAAGCCAACATAATTTTGTATCCTTTGTAAATGTGTTTACCAAAGTATAAATTTTCGACTAAAAAATCTGTTGGTTCATAGCACCCAGGTCAGCCTCCCATTTTTCCGATTTAATACGATATGTAACAGATTTCTTAAACACAGCATTATAAGAACTACAACATTCTGGTTCCAGAACTACCGGTTTTAGAAACCATGGATATATTGGGTCATATGTCCGGCTTAATACCTTAAACCCTAAAGATTTAACATAAACCTTAATACAATTATGGATTCCATAATAGGTTGTATAAGGTATAACTATGTCATAAGATTCACAGAAATAGGTATAGGAAAGGGGTTTCCCAAAATTTTCAAAAAGATCTGCCACAAAAATCACACCTTTAAGTAAGATATTTTATACATAAAGGGTTCACCATTAATCCTAAAATTTGCATTGCACCATAATGGTTGAGAAAGAACATCGCTGCTCTTTTCTATTCTGATATTTCTGCAAAAATCTATATAGGCAGAACAGACATCTTTCCAAAATTTATTCTGAATTTCTCCTAATTTCTGACTAATATAGTGTGGACCATATAATCAAAAAGAATTTGGCGAGATTTCACAAACATCTGTCAGTAGAGTTGTCCATTGGGCCTTGCTCTGTAACAGCCGTTTGACCCAAGACAGCTTTAGTGATTTTTGGCTTGATTCCAGGTGTACCATTTTTAGACCACCTCGATAATAATCCTGAACTATTGTTCGCCTTGCCACTTTATCTGGTTTATCATTCCATATAAATTTAAAGAACATTTTCTCACCTATGTCTAGATAGCCTTGACTAGGATTTGGAAGTGTAAGCAAAAGGTAATTTAGGTTTGAAATTATGGATGATTTTATTATTGTTATTTTCCCAAAAGGAGTGAAAATTCGTCCTCTCCATAATGCAAGGGTCTGGCGTAGATATTTTAGCTTTTCCTCGTAGTTATCCTTAATCATATTTTTTAAATCTACACTAAAAGATATACCCAGAAACCGAAAAGGTTCATTACAACACTGTAGATGTAAATTGAGCTTATTTTAACCCGCCAAATAGAATTACCTTAATTTTATCTATGTTAACCTTCAGCCCTGATATCCTAGCAAAATACTGCAAAGTGTCAATAGCCTGTCTTAAAGATTCTTCTGAGCCGTCCATAATTATACCAGTATAGTCAGCATAATGTAACAATTTGTATTCGTTTTTATTTATTACCACCCCTTTTATATTATTATTTTTCCTAAGTAGTAGACCAAGAATTTCAGCACAAAATAAAAACAGGTATGGGGACAATGGATCACCCTGCCTGCATCCTCGGCCTACAGCGAATGGTGCACTTACACAACCGTTCTGACAAATTCTGGATTTAATACCATTACAAAAAGTTTTTACCCAATATATAAAATCCTTGCCGAATTGAAAATAGACCAAACCTTTTCAATAAATCGCCAAGAAATAGAATCAAAAGCTTTCTCGAGGTCAATAAGAAGAAGAAGCCCATTAATATGTTTCTCTTCTGTATAATCCAAAATATCATATAAGAGTCGAATGTTCTCTCCAATAAAAACGATTTGCGAGAAAGCCTTTTTGATTCTCATGAATTAACATAGGTAGCATTTTTTTAACCTTTCAGCGATGCAGGCGGAAGCTAAACTGTATACAACATTCAAAAAAGTTATAGGGTGCATATTCTTTAGATGTGTTCTAGACTTATCTCCCTTTGGAATGGTGATGAGGCCTTCTTTCATAGAACTCGACATTTCACCTTCTTTCAAACAACTATTTATAGCTTGCACCACAAGAGAGCCAATATCTGACTAGAAAAATTTGAAAAATTCAGTTGCATAACCTGTAACCCCTGGACTTTTATTATTTTTCATTTTTTTTAAGTACAAATAAAGCCTCATCATAAGTTATCTCCTCCTCCAAAGAGAGAGAGAGAGAGATATTGGGTGGTAATTTTGGAATTTCAGTTTCAGTACCATCAAGGTCTTTATGAAGATCCGTTTTCAGCAGATCCCCATCCCTCTCTTTATATAGATTACCATAAAAATTTTGAGCTTCATTAATTATGTCCTTCTGAGATGTTATTGTGTTCCCATTGCTTAGGTAGTTTTGGAATATTTTTGTTTGTATAATTTCTTTTTTCCAGGTTAAGAAAGAATTTAGTGGGCTTTTTCCCTTGTTCAATCCATCTTGCTCTAGATCTAATCATAACTCCTTCTAATAGCTTCTCTGTAATGGACTTTAATTCTAATGTTTTCTCTTCCCATTGTTGAAAAATATTATCATTCCCTGACGACAACTGTTCGTGCTGACTCTAATTCTTTCATTTTTGATTGGATTTCCTTTTAAGGAATGCTGAATTGGATATTGTTTTACCCCGAATGGACATAAGTAAGGTTTCCAGAAATAAGTCCGCAACAATATTCAGGTTTATGTCTGGTTTCAGACCAGACACCGGCTCATTTCCAGTATAATCTTTGCCAGCTCGACAATAGTAGATTTTATTTTCTCAACATACTGCGGATCTCTTAATAAATTATTGTTAAACTTCCAAAAACCTTTTCCACACATAGTTTCAGTAAATTTCAAATCCAATAATGTTATCGAATGGTCTGATCGATAGCCGGGGAGGGATAATCGATTTCTGGACAAAACCTGTTAACTCGTTTGATAAAAGGGCAAAATCTAATCTAGCTGCCTGTCTTGGAGTTTTCCTGAACCATGTATACCTTTTCTCAGAGCTGTGTTGAGTTCTCCAGGGGTCAGTCAAATTCAGTTCATCCATCATTTCCAAAATAGCCTGGCGAGATTTTGGATTATTTACATGACAATAATTACAATAGTCAAGACTAGGAGTTTGGACTAAATTCCAACCTCCGCACATTATGAGGAAAGGATTATCAAAATCCTCAATAAACAGCTTTATTTCCTCATTATAAAAAGTTGGGGAATCATTATTTGGTCCATAAAGATTGGCTAAGGTAATATTGTTTCCGTTTATGACTAATGATAGGGCTAATATATTGCCGGAAGTGTCCTTTTTCTCATTTTCTATCTTAACTTAAAAATTATTGTTAAATAGTATAGTAACCCCACGTGAGTTACTTGTACCAGGGCTAGTAAAACATTTATATCCCCACTCATTTTCTACCTTGACTAAACTTTCTGGAAAATGTACATCCTGTAAACAGCATATTGAAAAATCATTATCTCGCAAATAATGAAATACATCACATCTTTTTTGGTTGCCATTAAGACCTTGACAGTTAAATCACACAATTTTAATTGACTTCATTGGGCAATAATACTATATTTTTAACGATTTGTAGGCTAGTTTTTAATCCCACAGTGCCCTTCAGTATCTGAAATTTGTATGGACAATTTTTAGAAAATAAAACAAATGTAAACACTGAACATCCAAGAAACATCATCACTTCTAAATATGACAAACACAGAGCGCATGGTTCGCGGCTCCGGCATACAAGCCACAATTTTTTCATCTGTACGTAGAGTACGTATAGTAGAAATTCCAAACAGCCCATTACCAGCAACAGATTTTGGTTTGAATACATATCCTCATAGTTCTTTCTAACAATATTTATGTCTTTTGATTCTTGAAAATATTCCTCAAAAGAACCACCAATAATTAATAAAGGATAGAAAATCAGTCACATAATTCCATATGTTAACTGACTTGCACAATATCCTTGAGCATTTATAATCTTAGGTTTTATAGTGGAAAATTCCAAACCGCCCATTACCAGTAACAGATTAAACAATACATACGTCCTCATAGTTCTTCTTATTAACAATATCTACACCTTTCAGTTATTGAAAATATTTCTCAAAAGAACCATCAATAATTAACAGAGGATACAAAATAATCTCAATAATTCTATATATGTTAGCCGACTTGCATAGTAACCTTGAGCATTTATAACCTTCTTGGGTTTACTTCATTTTATAATTTACTTCAGTATATTTAATTATGCATATTGAAAAATCATCAC
>JAVTVY010004964.1:0-37190 GCA_036873755.1 Hanleya hanleyi
AATCTTATTCTGATACTGCTAGTAGGCATAACTGTTAGAAGAATTGGCAAATACTGTTACAGTAATCAACCATTACCTTCATAGTAATAACCAGGGAGTCTAATTCAAAACATTTGATTGTATTATATTGAATGAAATTTCTATTAAATAATTTTGAGGGGTTGAATAGATTGAAAATTATTTATATTATAATTCTAGTGGAATTATCTTGGAGATTAAAAGAGTAGTGTTCCCTGACTAAAACATCTTTAGGTTGTAAATTGGCTCGTTGGCTTAGTGATAGGTTTGTTTCTGACAAGGATCCTGTCGGATTCTGACTTTGGCTGGGCTGGGTGGTGCTTAGTTGGTTCGTCGTGATATAGCTGAAATATTGTTGAAAGCGACGTTAAAAGCTATTCACTCACTCACTATTAACTCCTCGATTTAGTACAATTTAAAAATCAATTTGCTAACTAGGGTGTATTATCCTAAACACAAGAGATAATAATAGAATTCATGTATTGGGATATTTCAACGATTTAACATTGGCTGTTTAATTATAATTAGCAATTCAAATATTTTTTATTACATTTGGCACGTCTTCAGTCGGTACTTTTCCAATTTGGATTGGTTAAGTAATTGAAGTGGACCGATTCATACTGGTTCTACTGGTAAGTGCCAGTTGGCGATATTAGTCCTCGGTCGGTATTTTCCAGTTTAAATTTTATAACTGATTGAGGTGAACTAATTCATACTGGTTCTACTGGTAAGTAAGTGCCAGCTAGTGACATTGGTCCGCGGTCGGTATTTTTCCAATTTGGATTGGTAAGTGATTGGAGTTAACCGATTCATACTGGTTTTGCTGGTTGGTAAGTGCCAGTTAGCGACATTAGTCCGCAGTCGGTATTTTTCCAATTTGGATTGGTAAGTGATTGGAGTGAACCGATTCATACTGGTTTTGCTGGTTGGTAAGTGCCAGTTAGCGACATTAGTCCGCAGTCGGTATTTTTCCAATTTGGATTGGTAAGTGATTAAAGTGAACCGATCCATTCTGGTTCGGCTGGTTGGTAAGTGCCAGTTAGTGATCAGTCCTCGGTCGGTATTTCCCAGTTTGCATTTGGTGACTGATTGAGGTGAACTGATGCATGCTGGTTCTGCTGATTAGTAAGTGCCAGTTACTGATATCGGTCCTTGGTCGGTATTTTCCAGTTTGCATTTGGGTAACTGATTGTGGCGTACTGGTTGGCAAATACCAGTTACGCAACATTGGTTTTTGTGTTTTTTTTTTTTTCTTTTTCATCGGTATTTTCCAAATTGTTTGGAGAGGGAAGTTAACTGACGCACGCTGGTGATACGGGTTGGTGAGTGCTGGTTGACAAAGTTTATTTATTTTTTTTTTTATTTTATTTTTATTTATTTATTTATTTATTTATTTTTTTTTCTTATCCCTATCATCGGTATTTGCCGACTTAAAGCGGATTGAGTCGGGCTGATACACTGTGGCGATACTAGTGGTGGATAGTGAATTAATGATTTGATTTTTGCAGTTGCCTGGTTGGTTAATGGTTGATATATTGGTGGTTGGATAGGACCTTGACGGCTTCGGGTGATATAGTGGAGAATATTGGTTATAATTTTCGTTGGCTTGTCTGCTCACTTCGATTCTTGACATGGCAGATAGTGAGATAAGGCCATTGAATGTAGCAATAGCTACAAGTGAGGAATTGATTCAACTGGAAGGTATTGGTGCAGCTAGGGCTAATGCATTAGTAGTTCTCCAGAGACCAGATGAATTGATTCCATTTGAGGAATTTTTGCAAGCAACAAAGTTTACAAAGGAATACGCCTTTGAGTTGTTGTTGCATGAAACCATAACTGGGGTAGAGATGCAGGGTAGTACACTCATGGAGTATCAATTAAAACTTCAAGAAAGTCAACTACGTGGATTGCAAAAGGAATTAGTGGAAAATCGTGTGTTCTTGGAGAGTCAATTAGCCACTAGGGACCACGAGATACAGAAATTCATTAGTGATTTTTCTAGTAGGAATGATCAATGGGGAGAAGTCATTCAGCGTCTTCGGAATGAAGTAGAAACAGTAGTTGATCAGCATCAGGAATTAGAGGAAAAGGTTGATACTCAAGGGCGTCAATTGACCCAAGTGGATATTAAGGTTGAACAATTAGGTCAGCAAGTAAACACGCAAGTAGGTCAAGTGGATGATAAAGTTGACCAAGTGAATGACAAAGTAGGTCAAGTGGATGGTAAAGTAGAACAAATGGGTTCCGATATAAGAATTGTCGTTGCATTATTAAGTAACCAACGTGGGGGAGCATCAGAGAGTTCATTACAGGTAACCTCAAGGGACGCTCGTCAGGCGGACCTAGCAGATAATGCTGACACACCTCAACAGTTAACTGAAAGGGGTAGGGAAGAGGTTCCAAATCGGTCGAATGCAGTTCCGATTCCAATAACGCCATCGCCTGCACCAGTAAATGATTTCCATGCTCGGTTGAACGCAGTTTCGGTTCAGTCGAGTGATCATGTTCAGGTGAATGTGCCACCTGCACCTGTGAATGCTCCACGTGCAGGAGTGGAATTAAATCCACTAAATAATACCTTTCCGGTCGGCGAGGTTGTTCAGCAAGAGCCAAGGCAGGGGCCGGCTCAGCAACATGCCGATGAGGGAATATTGGAGGATACCACTGTCCCTACGGCTGTGCTGGACAACTCCCAGACTAGATTTATGAATGGACTTATGAGCGTAATACCATCAACTAGTGTTTATGGTCATGGCAATCCCCCAGGTATTCGGGGACCAGTTCGTAATTCTGGGTTGCCAACTTCCGTGCATACGGGTCCAGCTCGAGGGACGGAGGTTGGTAGTCAAGAAGTCGGTACACAGGCCGTTCGATCAATAGGTGTGCATCGGAATGCAAGGACTTCGACTCCTGCTAGATGTGATGCTGAGGCGGCCAGTCGGTATGCCTTACCTCCACCACTTAGCCATAGGGGGGGTGAGGTATGATTCTCAACCGCAGCCCCCTGCGGTAATCAATAATAATGTAGTCCAAGCCCCTGTGCTGGCGGCAACGG
This sequence comes from Hanleya hanleyi, assembly GCA_036873755.1. Classification (NCBI taxonomy): domain Eukaryota; kingdom Metazoa; phylum Mollusca; class Polyplacophora; order Lepidopleurida; family Hanleyidae; genus Hanleya; species Hanleya hanleyi. The sequence goes on from JAVTVY010004964.1 coordinate 3,074, forward strand.
ATGATTTACCATCAGGAGCAGAAGCTGATACTGATGATAGTGGATGTAATAGTGGCTCCGGTTACTCCCGTGCATCGAGATCTCCGAGGACTAGTAGGTCGACTAGGGGATATCGTAGGCGTAGCCGTAGCCCACATCTACCGAAGACCTTGGTGTTTTCTGGCGCAAAGGATACTTGGATTCCGTTTCGAATTAAATTCGAATTGGAATCCAAGATTAAGGCATGGAATAAGAAGAAAGCTCTCCGAAAACTTTTGGAGTGCATGCATGGCAAAGCCATAGAGTATTTCCATGTGCAGTCCGAAAGAGACAAGGGAGACGTGGACAGATTAATGGAGAATTTGGAAAAGCGATACGGTATTCGCGAACCTCCGCAAGCAATAAGGCGGCGGTTGCAGGTTGAGGAACGGGGTCCTGATGAAACACTTGAGGATTTTGCGGAAAAATGTAACTATTTGGCATTGAATGCTTATCCCGATGCCCCAGACAGTGTTATTCAAACTGTTTGTGTGGAGCATTTTTTGCGAGGATGCCGGGAGCGACAGGCAGTTGCCTTCGCAATGGAGAAAGAGCCACAAACAATTCAAGAGGCTTTGAAGTATGTGACTCTGTCCTTGCATAATCATAAGTCATTGGCTGTGAAATCTGTTCAGGCTGTGGGCCTGGATCAGAATACAGAGCCTATGATATGGGCAACTGATACCGAGAAGCAGTTAAGTGAAGAGTTGAGGACAACTATAAAGACCTTAATTGGGGAGTGCATCCAGGGGAAAGTGAAGGAGTCTCTCCAGAGTTCAAGGACCCCTACTGCTATTATATGCTACACGTGCGGGAAAGTGGGACACAAGAGTTCTCAGTGTGCACAGTCAACGAGAAACGCGAGATCTCAATTGCGGTGCTATAGCTGTGATGAGGTCGGTCACATAAGCCGTAATTGTCCAACCCGATACTCGCAGGGTCCTTTAAATGCTCAAGGGCTGGGAACGATGGCCGGTTCTCAGCGAGGCTCTGTGACAGAGAGAGATGTTTCAGAGACTCCCGCTGTGGCGATCCGGGATGTTGCTCTATCTCGTTCTCCTGGTTGGACTATGACCGTCCCAGTGCAAGTTGGCTCGACGCCAGTCACGGCAGTGGTTGATACAGCTGCACAGGCCACAGTGATGAGTTATGAATTATACTCTAAACTGGGGTTACAAGGAGTGTCGTCATCTCCTGTTCGGTTAACGGGGGCGTTCCAGGGATCCTCTAGTATGGGAATGCTAGTTAGGCAGGTACCAATGTCAGTGCTAGATTTTCATTGTACCTGGGACGTCGTGGTTGCTCCATTGGTTGATGACCTTCTCTTAGGATTTGACTTTCTGTCTGCCAATAACTGTATCGTGGACTTCAATAAGAATGTCTTAGTTATCGGAGGCAGGAAGGTGTCCGCGACCTTGAAGTGTCATGGGGAAGGGGAACCACTGTCAATTAGTAGGGTTACGCTGGCCGAAACGGTTACTGTTCCCCCGCTCACCTCCCAGTTGGTTTAGGGAGTGATGCATGGTTTCGCGCCAGTTATGGAGCCTGTGATTGACCAGTCAGTTATAATGGTGCCCAAGATGGCAATTCGGGGTGCTTCAAGGGTCCCGATTTGCCTGCGTAATCCCTCTACAAATGAGGTGACCGGGACAACGCTGGAACTGGATGGGGTGTACAGCGACCCGAACACTGATACTGTCGCCAAAAAAGGGGAGCCTAGTATCCGGCAAGTGAATAGCGCTCCTATGGCAGATTCCCTACCAGAACCTTACCGCCCCTGTTCCAATGGTCAGGTGGAACGGTATAATCGTCTGTTGCTCCAGGTGATTCGTTGTTACTTGGAGAAGAGGCAGATGGACTGGGATAAACACCTCCCATTAATTGGAATGGCTATTCGGTCTATGCCGAATCGCGATACCGGTTTCTCTCCCAACATGTTGATGTTGGGGCGGGAAGTCATTCTGCCAGTGGACATTCTATTGGGAGTAGCAGAGGTTAACATGCAAAAGTTCACGGGGGATGCTTACTTGGTAAACCTCTTGAAACATATGGAGGAAGTGCATCGCCTGGCCCGAGAACGGATTGGGGTTACTCAAAATAGACAAAAACGTACCTATGATCTGAAAATCCAATCCCGGACCTATGAGGTGGGAGACTTGGTCTATCGTAGGGACTTAGCCGTCAAAGTTGGACAGAGCAAGAAATTGCGACCGATCTTTGCGGGCCCCTTTGTCGTGAGTAAGGTGTTAGCCCCATGTCTGTACCGGGTGGAGGGCAGGAGGAAGTCCCATGTGTGGCATCATGATGTTTTACGTCAATGCCAGGACAGGGACATCCCTCTATGGGTACGACGGAGACGTCACGCTGTACTGAGTTTAGTTAGGGCATCCGACACGGGAAAGTCTGGATCAGGACAAGTACCAAGTTTAGAATCCGTAAAGCTTTCTTCGGGGGAAGTCGCCCCTGACACGGGAAAGTCTGGACAAGGACGAGTACCAGATTGGGTATCAGTGGAGTCTTCCCCTGAGGAGGGCATACAACCTGTACTGCATGCCCCTGGTGTTGTGGGGGGTCCCGTTCCTCTCGGTTTGATAGATGAAGTTCCGGATTGGAACTTGGACTTATTGTTTGCGGAACCGCGAGAAGTTAGGAAACCGCGACCGGCAAAAGTGCACGAGGATAATACTTCGGTTCTACCGGTGATAGAGCCTCGTGTTACACGAGGGGGTCGGAAGGTTCGAAAACCCCAGTTTTTGTCAGCATATGACTGCTCCTAATAAGGTCTATGGTCATGTTAGAAGTTTCTTTGGTGTTGATGCTAGAGGAAAAGGATAATCATGCTATGCTATGTCAGAAGTGAGCAGACTCGTTCAAAAGGTCCTAGGTGCATCCTGGGTCACAAGTCACTGGTAATGTCTTGTTGTTGTGCAAGATATGTCATTGGTGATGTCATATTTTTCATATAGATTGTGATTGGTGACGTTATTGTTTGTGATGTCTTGTTGTTGTGCAAGATATGTCATTGGTGATGTCATATTTTTCATATAGATTGTGATTGGTGACGTTATTGTTTGTGATGTCTTGTTGTGCAAGATATGTCATTGGTGATGTCATATTTGTCATATAGATTGTGATTGGTGACGTTATTGTTTGTGATGTCTTGTTGTGCAAGATATGTCATTGGTGATGTCATATTTGTCATATAGATTGTGATTGGTGACGTTATTGTTTGTGATGTTGTATAGGTCTGTGTGGTGGGATGTCGGGTTTAGTCGGTGTGTAATTAGTTTGAGTTGCTTTTGATGTGCTTTTGATGTGGTGGAGTGAAACATTTTTGTTTTCTTTTTTGATTTTCAGAAAAAAAAAAAAAAAAAAGGCCAATTATGTTCGGGGAAGGATTCATAATTAAATCGGGGAAGCAGGGGGGCAGGGGGGTGGATTAAAGGGGGGATACTACGGCTGGGTTATGGGGGACGGGGTTATTTAATTTGGGGAGGGAGGGGTAGCAGTAGGTAGGGGGAGGGGAATATTTGGGTGTGCCCTAAATTTTGGGAGCTGATGTTGGCAGGGACAGCCACTGACTCAGTGTGGCTAATCTGCTTGCTGTGCTGTGCCGCCTTGGGACGGCTGGTTTCCCAGTTCTTTGTGTGAACAGTCATGATACCGGTGGCTGGTTGGCCTCTGGCTGGGCGCGGGGATCTCTCTCTCTCTCTCTCTCTCTCTTTCTCTTGATTGTCGCAGTGTTTCTTGTGGGCATTTGCCTTCGGCTCCGGTGGTTTCTGGTCGGCAGCTTTTCTATTCTTGGTTGCAGCCCAGCTTGGAGCCGTCCGGCCTCTGTTGTCTTGCTTGTTCATTTGGACTTCTCGGGTCTGGACAACCCCTTGTGGGTTGCTCAGGTCCATCCGCCCCTGAGGGTGGTTGACTCACATTGCCACTTGGATATCGTCCTCGGTCGCCTCCACGGTAAATATACCTTGGAGACCATCGGGGTCGAAGTCGGAACAGTACATCTGTTGCATACCCCGGTGGTAATGGAGCATGTGGTGTGTGATCTTGTTTTCCCGGGGAGCTGGAAGTCTAAATTTCTAACCGTGCTCCTCGGGGATCCAGGAGTATACGCCACATACGGATTGCACCCCCACCGGGCCGGCCGTCCTGTGGACCGGAAATCCAAGGATAAACTTCATCAATTTCTGCGGTCCCCAGGATGTGTTGGTCTGGGGGAGGTCGGTCTGGACTATGAGGACCATGTGTCTGTCGTGGAGCGCCGGTGTCAGGCTGATTTCCTGAGGGAAATCCTGCCATTGGCGCTCCCGCGAAACCTCCCGGTCGTCATTCATTGCCGGGAAAATACCCGGAGGAGTGGCTACCGGGATGGCGGAGGGCGGACCATGGCCCTCGATGATCTTCTGGGGATCTTGGGGGAGACGCTATCGGCTACCCATCCGGTCCATGTGCACTGCTTCCTTGGGAGCTCTGCTGCCCTTGAGTCTTGGCTCGGGCGCTTCCCAAATGTAATATTTGGGGTGAGCGCCCGGGCTTTGGGCTGCAGGGACACCAGGGCTGCTGTTCAGGGCTTGCCCATGGATCGGTTGATGGTTGAATCCGACTCGCCTTACCAGTCTCCTCGAGGAATTCCCGCGGATCAATACCCCCTGGGGTGTGTGGCCCGTTATTCAATGGGTGGCCGGAATAAAAAATATGCCACCCCGGCTGGTCGCGGAGATAACCCGGCGGAGCGCCTGCCGATTCTACCATCTTTCGGCATAGGGCGTTGCGCCGGGTGGTCTCCGGAAGACGGGCTTAGCACTCCAGGGGAAAAACAGGCTTGGGATGGGTCTTGAGATGGGGGTCCTGGGTGGGGGGACGCTGGTAGGCGGTCTTCCCTCTGGGGCCTCGCATCTATTTCTCAGGACTCCTCCCAGGGGTGATAATTTTTTATTTTTATTGTATTTTTTTTTTTTTTTTTTTTTTTTTTTGAGAAAGGGGCTTTTTGGAGGGAGAAAGCTAGTAGGCAGTTCTCCCTCTTTAGCTCCCTATTCTAGTGAATATTTTAATAGTTATTTTATTCACACACGCTGAGTACAAAAGGGGAGACACTTGTTGCCTGTCATAGCTATAGATATTAGCTTCAGCTTTTCATAATAGCTGAAAATAAATGGAGAGTTACAAAAACTTAAACTTTAAAGTTTTTCCTTTTTTTTGTCACCCTTTAGGATTACATAGCCCTTGTTATTGATAGGTGCCAATTCTAGGCCTAAATATTTGAAAGGCCGTTGAAGGATCTTAAAGAATTGGTGGGTTGGGTGACTTGTCAGCTCCGTGCTCAGCGTGTGTGGTTGGCTCCAGGCTAAATGGCTGATGAGCCATCTAAATTTTGAGGAGGGAGGGGATAAGGCTGCTAAACCTTGGAGTACATTCTTAAGGTTAATTTTTATGGGTAGCTTTTGGATTTTCCACTGGGGCAGCTAGTAGGCATGCCCCGGTGGGGGGGGGAAGGGGGGGTGTTCAGTAGCCTCGCGGTCTGCTAACAGACTGAAGTTGAGGTTTAAAAAGAAAGAAAGAAATAGAGTATTTCTTTGAATCTGGGAAAAACAGTTTTAGTGTCTTTTAATAGTGCATCATTTTTAGTGCAGAGATAGGCAAGTTTTTAGTGTCGGTATTTTTGAGGCTGGCATAGCTTATTTGTAAGGGCAGGACATGCTAGGCAGAAATGCTGGAGTAATGGGAACTGCACCATTTTAAGTGTAGCATAAGGTTTAGGAATATCCGGGAGTTTTTAGGGACATATTTTGAAGTTAGGACAGTTAGGGTAGGGATAGGGCTGGATGTAAAACACGATAAAAGAAAAAGCTGGAAGGCTGAAAGGCTGGAGATAACCCACCCCAAAAATCAGGAGGGGGAAGGGTGTGGTAGTGGCCGCTGAGATCATGTTGAACCAGCGAAGATGGCCGGAATGTCCCGAAGACCCTCAGCCAATGAAAAGCTAGAAGGCTGAAAACGGGGGATCGGGGAGTCCATGCTAAGACTCGGCCCAGTCGACCATATCCAGCCGTACTAGACAGAGGTACGATATACAGCCGGAGGGATTTGCAAGATCTATTATACAGGTAAGCCTGCCGCATCTTCTCCCGGACCAGGTCCTACTTCATCTAAAACGTTTAGACATTGCGTAAAAGTTTTGAACATGTGTAAAAGTTTCAGACGTATGCTAAATAAATTAACTATTCCACATATGTTGAAAACTTGCACATATGTCAAAAAAATTTCAACATATGTATAAAACTTTTACACATATGTGAAATAAATCCGTACTTTTAGACATATGTTGAAAAGACTTAGACATATACGTAAATACTTTTTTCGGCATATGCGAAAACTTTCAGACATATATGTAAAAGTTTTAGACATAGGTGTAGAAGTTTTAGACATATGTTGACAAGTTTTACACACATGTCATAATAATTAACTATTCGACATATGTTGAAATTTTTTTGACAGATGTGCAAAAGTTTTCTACATATGTGGAATAACCGATTAAATACTGAAACGGCTTGCCATATTCAAATGCGTTGTTATTTCAATCTACTCTTTCTGGAATGAAAATTGACTTTATACCCATTTTTCGATAAGTGAAGTCTAACTCCCGTGAGAGAATTTAACGACCATAGCTTTCCCCTTTGATCTGACGCATGCGTATTGTCATGGTAATCCGATAAGCTTTCGAATTGGATTTTCTCTCTCCGAGACGGCATTACCCGTGAGATGAGTAAGTGTTGTCTGTTGGATTTCCTTGTCTTTTCCCGACTAAGCATCTATACATATGCAGTATGAGAAGGTAGTGCGATGTTATTAACCTAAATAGGTACATATATCCTGCTGAAATTTGCTAATAACTAGAATATATAGAGCCTGCGACGGTGCTGTAATTATAAGCCATGACCGCATGTGGTGAACTCTACTATGGTCGGATTTGGATAAAATCTATGTAACTATTTTTATCTAAAGGTATTTTTTAATATATATAACAGACAATGGAATTTTCATGGACCTGGGTGGAGTAGATTATGGGTAAATTGTACCTTGTTGATGGCCAAACTCCTGTTGCTACTGAAAGACTCGTCAGTACAGGCAGAAAAATGTCTTTATGTCATCAAAGATTCATTTGAACTAAGGGAAAGGCTATCGAGTACAGGGCAGAAATTTGTTATCGCCCATGATTGATAAAACATTGTTATTGAAGTTCTCCACGAGTCAAATTCGAAAACACTGGTTTGAGAGGAGAGGTACAAATTGATTGTCCATCGTAGTTGCCAATAATATTTTTTCTGTTGGCCTACGTTAAGGAGAGGACATGCTAGGACATTCAACGCCAGCTTATGTGTACGGGACAGAAAACAGTAATGTTAAGATAAGAAAAAAGTCCCTAAATTCCGCACAAAAAGTTGTGCTTCGAGCAGACAAAGCTAACCAAGTTTTATGTTGATATCAACGCTCAGTCAAGTGACACAAACACCGTCGTCAGATGTATGAAATTAGGCTTCTGTCTGTTTTGGCCACGAGCCGATTTACCACATGCTGAGAAAATTCTTTGGGCATCCCATCATCACGGGACGACCCACTGAAGCGATTAATGAACACTGGACACTGCATTCAGTAGCTTTAGGCCAGAATGTTTATGTCTGATCAGAAACACATAATATGGGAGCAAAGTGGGCTTTTTCACACTTTCACAGCTGGGTTGATGACGTCACGCAGGGCAATTGCCTGAGAAAAAACAGCGGATAACATGGAAAGCGAGTGCAGTCAGAGCTCCGATTCAGATGTCGATTCGAGCGATATCAGCTCCTTAGATGGAAATATGTTTCGCCAAGAAGATGAAATAGACATAGAGGAGGATGATGACGCGCAAATTAACAGTTGTTTGAAGACCAACGGCGGAATTCAGCCCTATCAACTTGAGCCGTACGGCTCCGATTCTGACAGTGACAACCATTCCGACAACATGGAACTCGACGACGACAGGACTCGGAGAGGTCGTTTGTTGAATACAGATTGGTATGCAACTTGAATCTATAAGACCAAATGTCCATATATTTCAAACTGTATTGAATGTAGAACGATTCTGTGATGTAAAGAACGAGCACGTCTGTGTTGTTGTTGTTGTTGTTGTTGTTGTTACTGACCGAGGCGGCCTTTTCGAAGGGATAAACTCCGGGATTCGGCAGTATGGACAGTAAACTGTTGATAACTCTACTGATATACGTCCGATTTGAATTTTGTTTGTTTTCCCATAATCCCCATGAAATACCAATTTCAGAATTATATAGTTTGATAAAAAAACTTTGAACATTCACGGCGAAAAGTAAGCCGTGGTGAGTGGGTGTCGAACCGACGTGATGGATCGGCATTCACATTTGCTCAATTTTCGACAAATTACGTTAATTAAATTGAAATCGAATGATATTCCCACAATCTCAAATTTCAAGGGATTATGAAAGTATTATTATCACTTCTGTATCTACAGCCACTCACTCCAATTGGTGTTCAGAAAAAAAAACATTAAAAGGCGACCGGTTTGCCCGATCACTGTACGACTTTTTATTTTCTTATTTATTTACTTATCAAACGTATATATATTTATGAAAGATCATTTTATTATTATTAAATAGTATATATGAAATAGAGACTCATCCAGTCTAACTTGTAGGTGCTCAAGCAACAAATGCCACATCATGGATAGCATTCTGGGCGTTCATCGGGGACGCGAGAGCGAGCAGGGCATGTACAGCCGTCTCCCTGCCCGAGGCCTCGCTTGCAGGCTAGGTTCGTTCAGCCGATGTCCGTGATAGATTCTCCTTGTCCGATTTCTTTGCCGTCACATTCTGATTGTTCTTAGGTTTGATAGTTGGAATAGCTGTTCTCTTTAGTTTTGGTTTGTACCCGAATTCAACTGCTACGCTGTAGAGGTCCTCGAATGATGTCTTTCTGTCAAAATGTGCCGAGCAAATTATACGAGTACTGGCTCGGGCCCTCTTTCCACACCCTCGTGTTGCGTACAAATTTCGTCCAATTTGCAGCGATTTTCTCGTCTTTAGGCCACAAATGAATACTAACACCGTCATCTGTAGTAAAACTGCAACCTCCCACTGCACAACGTCGCGGCATATTTAACAAATGATGCCCCGATACTCCGAAAATCTCCAGAAATCAGCAGCTACTTATGACTGTGGTATACGGCTTTAACATAGAGAATACAAGACGGCTGTCCCTCCGTGACAGCACAGCTGGAATTGACAGGAGAGCGATTTTCACCTTTCAAACGGCAATATCTCGCCAACCAGACTGCACAAAATTATGAAAGGACTATTTTTTTTATATTTTTGACCTCAGATCGTTTGGGTTGACCTTTAAAGATCATTAGATAGCTCGGAGATCTATACACCGCATTATAAAGCGCAGGGACAAGGACCGGACATATGGAAATAAACAGATTCAATATACGACCCCGGCAAATAAAATAAACAATAAAGTTATTTAGAATTGAGCTAAGCAGGGTATTCTATATACAGAGCTACCGCCGACCAGGGACGATCCATTATTCACCGTTTACACCTACGGAGAACAGGAGTTATTCTTACAATTCTTCATTTGTACATGTCCAAAGCTGACCCAAACCCGAAACAAAATACTCAAATTTATGCGAATTGAACACCCACAGTTTAACTCCTACAATGACACAACAAAACTAAAAACAATACTTGACTGCACCCCATCAACCGCCATACCAATAGCTAAACTGGTACACGAAATGATGACTAAAAGAACAAAGGAGCTTGCCAGACCTTCTGCCAACAACAATACTTGAATGTTTATATAAAATACAGTAGGTATATATATATATATAGTCCTCTTTTCTATATCATCATCTCAGTGCTTTTTATATTATTTAGTATAGACTCTGTTTCTAAATGTTGGCATCAATGATGCTCTGTCTGAATTATCCGTGTTTTTATGTTGGGAGTTATCTCCCCTTGACCGTTGTACCACATACAAAGGTTGCAATAAATGAACTTGAACTTGAACTTGAACCCCGGAGTTTAATGGCCGAGGGTTTGAAAATCTCACTTATTACCCGGTGGTATAATAATAATACAGTTTTGGTCCAGTAATCATCGTTATACATGTACTTACGGAGGACAGAAGTAATTCGTATCCAGAGGTTTGATGCCAGAGGGTTTGAAAATCTCATTTACTACCCAGTGGTATAATAGCATTACAGTTGTCGTCCCGCAATCATCGTTTATATCTACGAAGAACAGGAGTTATTCTTACCCAGGGGTTAGCCGGAGGGTTTGAAAATCTCACTTACTACTCGATGTTATATTACAAGAACCGACCACTAGTAGAATCCTTTACTGGTATAGCTTATTATTTTATTCTGTCATTTTCATACATTAGAAATACGTAAGTTTTGGTCTGTCGTATACTGATCCAGGGCGAATTCAGCAAGCTTTATATCACTCACAGAGGGACGCACAAGTAAACATTCAAGCATTCGCAAGGGGATACATAAGAATATATCACACATCCATCTGTAACATTGTAACAGATACACGTACATCGAGACGAAGTACATGATTTCCGCTTGAGGTCACAAACCTCCATTGACGTGAGTGGGTCCAAGATTATTATCAGGACTTGACTTCCGGCGAACATTGATTGGCCATTATACCTGACTGGGCCAGAAATGGTCTGTGACGTATTTTGAAATGTTTCTATAATATTTGGCTCTAAAATATATCAAAACCACCTTTTCAAATTTTAATCGGAAAAAAATCTGGGCCAGTTTGATTGGCACCTCCAAAATTTGCTGTAATGGTGTCGGGCTGGATGACCCTATTTCTGGCGGTCTCATCTCGAAGAAATGGTGGGAAATGTATGCTGAATTTTCCATATGTTTGAGCGGAAAGGCCAGGCTACCTGGTGTGGTGGGTCATTTGTGGCGGCGAATATTAGGGAATATAGTTTTCTCAAGCTGTGCTCGGCCAATTTACTACATATTAAGTAAGGCGAATATTTAGTGGTTTGTGACCTGTAGGAGAAATCTTTAAGTGCCGTTTTCCTCCAGAGAGGTACAGAATCAAATATAAATGCCTATTTTCAAGTTTTTACTTGTTCAGGTCGGATAGAATATTATCAAGCCTAAACGTATACATTTTTCGTCTATTGCGGGCGCCCGAGCTGGCATTTTTGTGTTTGCAGCCCAATTTTAATATTGTCTGACTTCTATAAAGGAATTGAGTTTTTGTGTCAGTACAGTTATTTTCAAGCCATTCGTTGATATATTCTGTGCTGTGAAAACGTCAGCGATCGTTCTGGTCAGTAAGCTCACACATTAATTTAGGTCAATATATTCACAAATTTTAATCATTGCAAAGTAGCACTGGTCCGGTTTGTCAGATAACTGCATGGAAGGGCATTCATCGGATTCTAACTGGAGATATGATACAAATTAGCGGTAAAATTTTGCTTTTATTTCCCCTCTACAATGGGGGAGGGGTCGAATTTGTGTTAATAATCGTTATCTCATGCGTGTACAGATACAATTCGGGGGACTGTAGTTAACGTTTGTAAATGTACAAATTAAAAATCCAGAAAATAAATTATTAAATAATCTTTTGGAGTGAAATATTTGAATAAGTGTTTGACTACTCATGGGTCCATATATTAAGGGAAATGTCACTTTGATGTGACAATCGATAACTTTGCGATTATTCGAAGCAAGACCTTTATATTTGCATATGTATATGATTGTTTGTTATTGATTCGGCCACACAAAGTTTATTGGAATCTGAATAGATTTACTTATTTGTAGGTCACAAACCTCCATTGACGTGAGTAGGTCCAAGATCATTATCAGGACTTGACTTCCGGCGAACATTGATTGGTCATTATACCTGACTGGGCCAGAAATGGTCTGTGATGTATTTTAAAATGTTTCTATAATATTTGGCTCTAAAATATATCAAAACCACCTTTTCAAAATTTAATCGGAAAAAAAATCTGGGCCAGTTTGATTGGCACCTCCGAAATTTGCTGTAATGGTGTCGGGCTGGATGACCCTATTTCTGGCGGTCTCATCTCGAAAAAATGGTGGGAAATGTATGCTGAATTTTCCATATGTTTGAGCGGAAAGACCAGGCTACCTGGTGTGGTGGGTCATTTGTGGCGGCGAATATTAGGGAATATAGTTTTCTCAAGATGTGCTCGGCCAATTTACTACATAATAAGTAAGTCGAATATTTAGTGGTTTGTGACCTTGAGGTAGACTGGGATAGGCCACACAGAGTTGATGTGACACATCTCAGTAAGAGTTATTCCCCCATGATTGCTGAACGTTCAGAGTACACAGAAAACAACTGAGATTACACTACCACATTAACAGAGACCCTTACGAGAGCTTTTAAATACCATATTAATATTGAGCTGGTTTATTGTCATATCCATGCAATACAAAGTACCTCTTGAAATAAAACATTGTTCCATTACATAACAGCATTATCACTTTATTCAACATTAGATATACAGAATTCCGGTTGAAAACCGGTGGTGTCAGAACTGATAATCAAAGGCGATTAGTATAAAATATTAATCAGCCATCCTGACCGATCATCTGAGCGGTAGTACAACGAAGTTGTTAGTACTCACCGGTTGACCGTACCAATATATATAAAACACACAAAAAACAAGGACACTATGAAGAATGAACTATAGAGCTTCTTCTACCGCAAGAACTTTAACTTGTGGTTAAGAAAGTAAGACGAAAACCGGGTCAAGCTTTACAGCCTTGCCCAATGTATCTGTTTGACCCTAACGGGTCATCTGCTGACCCTAACAAGTCCCCATATATCAGTAAAAATAAGCCTAGCACGGGTGTTTACGAAATGTGCCAGATATTTCGATATACATTATGTCTCTCTAGCGCTATGTTTATTATATGTATAAAGTTCGAGTACTATGTTGTCAAACTCGCTGGAATTCAGAGGCGGTCAGAGTCACAATTCGGAGGGGCACGTCTTTCTACCTCATGTCCTTTTCTACGTCACTTTATGCCCAACAAAAAAAAGGGTCGAAGTGTAACGCTATGCATCTCTATGCTAATCAGAAGCGCCCCATGTCGGGTTATATTATGGAGGCAGTCAAGTGTGTTTGATTCTTTATGCTGGTTGTGTTGCCACAATACCTCACAACCGACAGTTTTGAACTCTTACCGGCTGTCTTGCGAAAACGCAAAATTTTAAAAAAGATTCCCATATCTATAAGTTGATTAATACATGCAGATTCAGTGGCACTGGATAACCAAATACTTGACACTGGTCAAACTATTGAACGTGCTAAAATCATTTCTTTGATAGGCATTTAGAAGTCGGCGTATATAACACAAGGCTATTCTATAGATAACAACTTCTTCATTGCTGTGGAGCTGACGTTTCGTTGGAGATACTTCCAACTTTTTCAAAGCTAATGGTTTTTGACTTGAGTAATGATCACTCTGGGTATCCCCTTGTGAATGCTTGAATTAGCTAAGCTAATGCTAGTTTCCTGCAAGACAGAAGCGATCAAAAATTGATCAAACAATCTTTATTTTTACAACACGTATTGGCAAAATATATTACACAATAGTATATAGCAGTTAGAGTTTCGTCTCCGCCGGCCATTAGAAACACCAGGAAGGTCGCTATGTAGATTGGAACAGTGTGCGATGGAATTTTTTGCGATTCGTATATATTAATAGTATAGAAAGATATCTCAAAAATCACAACGCTATAAAACGAAAATTCAGACCATCAGTGATTTGCGTGTCGTGCGCAAAAACATGTTGCTTAGGGAAGATCTTCAGGCCGGTGCAGTAGTTGCTACACTAAAGGGAAATCCAATGTTTATGGGTCGGATTATTTGCAAAACATAGGAAAAGTCTTCTCGCATTAAAATACTGTGTCGAAAAAGAATGTCAAAAGCCGGTCTAGCCCTCAAATGCTCTTCAATCTTTTCATTTCGTGTGGCGTTTTATCCACAAATGTTCAGATCTTGCTCATGTTGACCATACGGCCAAATTCAACTTGATCCATGGTGAGCACGAGATATGTGGGCCACCGTTAATTCGTCAGCTATGCCATGCCATTAAGAATATTTTCTCATTACTCCGGAAATGGGGTAGATACATGCAAATGCGTTTTTGTCGTGAAACTGACAAATCAATCGAGACAGTCTTTTACAAATGTTTCCCATGGTGTGCTATCATTGATCAATTAATTTGCATCTGTTTAATAACGCTCATTGGTAGAATAAGGTTAACTTTAACATTTAGACATGGTGACACCAGATAGCATCAATTAGATTGTAAGCGTCTGGTCTGTCATTCATAATTCAGCCGTCGTCCATCAAAGAATATCCGCGTCCATAACCAAAAACCTATTCCAAATTCCATATAACAGCATTAGCACCAGAATTCAAAAAGACAATCATAGTATACATAAACATAGGCTAGTTTCCTGCAAGACAGAAGCGGTCAACAGTTTTCAATGATGCCGGCAAGCCATCATAGTGTTCCAAAAATATCAAGTCCGTATCGCTGATTCGTATTCTTAATTTAATCCAGAGACACAGGTTAGATCCCATTGAAGATCGGTACTGTCTTCGATGGACTCACTTTCCTTGACAATTTTTGTGTAGTCAAAAGGTCAAACATCTGGTTAAGCCTGAGAGGTACAACACAAAAAGCAAGTGACCAATGATGGATGCCTGAAGCACTCGAAATAATACCGATATCTCCAAGACAAAGTGTTCCAATAACGTTCAGATCTGCGAGATATGTAGGATCCTTGTCTTTTGGTTTTATTTAGAATTGTGAATTCCTACGTCGCGTGGGGCCGTTATCCTGACCTTTGTCTTATCAAAAACAAATGAACTCGAAGACTGTAACCTTAAGTACCAGACTTGCTGGAGTTGGCCAGCGCCATCCTGTGAAGACATAGTGCAGTAAAAGCTGAAAGTGTCGAGTTCGCGCGCAGTTTCAAACCGAAATCGATTGATATGGGCAAGAGTCTATAGTAGGGTCATTTTGTTGGAATCCGTGACCATTTTGTTCCTACCCTTTTTTCTTGATAGATTTGACAACCGGGACCATTTTAGAGGAAATTGAGCGCCTATGCACCTCTGAAAAGTGACGGCTAACTCCGATAGACCGCAATATTCAAAATGGCCGCTATCCGCCATCTTGAAACACATAAAATGCAATATCTCTGGCACCAGATGAGCTAGAAGGACGAATGAGGTGTCATTTTCCACTAATTATGGCATTACAAATCCACTGGAATGGTTATTGTAGAGTTTCGGGATCATCCTGACCTCTAAATCCAAGATGGCCGTGGTCCGCCATCTTGAAAAAATGTCAAACTGTAATATCTCTGGCATCAGATGAGCTAGATGAGCATGTGAGGTGTTGTTTTCCACTAATTTTAGCATGATAAATCCATTGGAATGATTATTTTAGAGTTTCAGGGTCATCATAACCTCTCAGTCCAATGTGATGCCATTTTTTTTTTTAGTAAATAACATTCTTGAATTTTTTGTTTTCAATGTAATTTATCAACACAGGTAGTCAAATCAATTAAAGAATTAAAACAGTGTTCACAGATTCGAGGAAAATGATTTGCATTTTCAAGTATGATACGGCGAAATGGTAAAAAAAATCATGATTTATATTTAATATTACATTTTATACTGCTTCAGGTGCATCTGATGTCCATCTAATGAAAATCGCTGATTTCAGAAGTGACCAGAGGAGTTACAACACAAGACAGGAAATGAATATGAGTGCATTTTACTCTGTAGTAAGGCATGTACTGCAGATGACAGTTTGGATAACATTACACCTATCAAGCGGGGCTCCATCCAAAGCAAGTATGTTGGCAAGACCACCCAAAGACTCCATCTTAGGGTGAACGGTCACAGAAAATCCGTTAGGAAAAAGCAATTGCTTATAGGTAAACATTGTTCTGGACCCGACCATGGCTGGGATAACTTTAGTATTCAGATCATAGACGTTGTCTATTCATCTACTAAGGATTCCCCCTTTGGATTTGAGAGAAAAATCCGAGAGCGGAAATTATTCTGGATGCTAGAACTTGGGTCAGTGTTTCCGTTTGGTTTAAATGATAATGTCAGTGGGTTCGGCAATGCCACAAACCGTCGTTCAAATATATCCAACATTACCCAACTAATTAAACCCCATCAACGGAGACAGCGCAGCCATGATTGGCGAAAGTTTAATAGTTCGATGATTCACGATCATATCACTTTAAATTACTTAGTGGGTTTAACTAACACCCCCAATAGTATACATAGCTTACGTACAGTTCTGTATGCGTTACCTCTGAGAGCTTTAAATCAAATATCCAGAGATATACAACAATCTGCGTCTTCAGGAAATATAATACCACCAAAAATCAGTAAAGTATGTCAAGATATAGCGTATTTTCGGTTGTATCGTCCAGTGAACATAATCGAAACATCTCAAGATCGGCTTTTCTTGAAACTCAACTACTTAGATAAAGGACTGGACATCATTAATTTACCTCGAATCCTGAATGATCCAGAGGTACGCAACGCTGTACCAAACTATTCTAAGTTCACAGAACCTCCTTGCATTTCATATAAGTATACTAAATCTATAGCCACCAAAATATTCAATTATACGAGTTTGACTGGAACTTATACACGTCAGGAGGCTATAGTTGTGATTGTGAATCGTCGAACTTTATCTATACACCATGCAAACATATTGTGACTGGTGACCTTGATGTGGTGAGCGATAAGGATCTGATATTACTCCTGATGAAAGGACCTAAATATAGAGAGCCAAGAAGAATAAATCTGAAGGCCTACCAGAAGATAGTCTGCATTGGAACAGTACGTTATTGATTGGTCTAAGCGAGAAAAAGTTGAACCTACAGTACTCGCTGATTGGCTGGACCTCACTAAGAGCAAGGTCGTTGAAACAATCCGCCATTTCGACAGAAGTACTCTTCCCCAAGCAAAACAAGTACTGAGGAACCTCAATTCGCAAGAAGTTCTAGCAAATCTCCAGAGTAAATTCGTCATAGTCCCAGCAGACAAGGCTCCGAATAATATAATATTCATATGTAAATATTACTATTACCAGGTGCTGGTTAAAGAATTGAGTGTAGACATATCTTCATCAAATATGTCTTACTCCCAAACTGCATTTACTTTGGAAGATTTATTTAACATATTTGTCTTCCAACCAATCATAACGACATACCAAAACTCTACTGGACTCCCAAAATGCATAAATCACCATACAAAGCTAGATTCATAGCTGGTTCTAGAAGCTGCACCACCAAGCTTCTTTCAGCCCTATTGACAAGGGCCCTTAAGGAGGTAAAAGCATTTTGGGAAATTATTGCGCCACTATTTCTAAGAACTCTGGCGTTGAATGTAAGTGGATATTGAAAAACTCAAAATATCTTACGGAAGAACTTGATGCTAAAGGTCACATACCGTACAGACATGTATCCACATGGGATTTCTCGACTCTCTATACTGCAATCCCTCATCAGGACCTTATTGACCGTCTAAGTTCATTAATAGTATCTGTGTTCAAGAAAACTGATCGTAGATATATTAATGTCGGAAGCCATAAAGCATTCTTTACCTCGACTACATACAAGAGATAGCATTCATGGGATGTTTCTTTGTTTACAGAGTTGCTTGAATTTCTCATTAAAAATATCTATGTGAAATTTGGCAACACAATATATCAGCAGCATATAGGTATTCCAATGGGTACTAATTGTGCACCCCTGCTGGCTGACCTGTATCTGTTCTCTTGTGAATATGGCTGTATGCGGGCGCTTTCAAAAACCGATCCATTCAGGGCCCGTTCCTTCTCGTTCACCAAACGCTATATAGACGATCTTCTCGCTGTGGATGATCGCTGTATAAATGACGCAGTGAAGGATATATATCCACCTTCACTGGATTTGAGGGAGGCTACAGATTCCGCTACAGGCACATCATGTTTAGATCTCTATCTCTATAAAAGTGGGGCGGGCATTCTCTCGCGTCGACTTTATGACAAAAGAGATGATTGTCCCTTTCTGGACAGTGGTGTTTCAGTGGGACCTGCATATGGCGTATACATATCTCGTTTAGTAGCATTTGCTAGATCCTGTGTTAAATGTGACGATTTTAATCAACGTCACAAGACATTGCTGCAGAAACTTATAAAACAGGGCTATTCCACCAAGCGCCTCCACTCAAAGTTTCTCAAATTCGGCGATACATATCGCATGCTGATAGCAAAATACGAACGTAGCGTGCAAGATCTATGGCGCTACGTTTCGTACCTTGTGTCTAATTCCGCTTAACCCGGGGCTAGGGGCCGTATGAACCCATGTACTTCAAGATCCTCATGGTACTCATATGAACAGTCACAATCAAAAGCGTGACTGAGATACATCATTCTTTAGATGACGACTTTACAACGAATATTATGGATTAAGAATACTGATCAGCGATACGGATTTGATATTTTTGGAACATCATGATGTCTTGCCGGCATCATTGAAAACTGTTGACCGCTTCTCTCTTGCAGGAAACAAGACTATGTTTATGTATACTATGATTGTCTTTTTGAATTTGGTGCTAAAACTGTTATATGGAATATGGAATAGGTCTTTGGGTTATGGACGCGGATATTCTCTAATGGAGGACGGCTGGATTATGAATGACGGACTAGACGCTTGTAATTACAATGGAAATGACTTGATCAGTTTCAACATGTACATGGAAATGTTGATTGGGAGAAGGGACCAATAGGTCACCACATGCATAGGTCTTGCTACACGACGTTGTCCAGTAAACACAGGCTCTCTCAAGCCGAAAAACGCAAACACAAATCTGAGGAAAGTCTTGAAAGAGATGAAGCATCAGATCAACAAGAACCTTCCCCTAAGGCCAGTGCACGTAAAATGCTCCTCTCCAGCACGGGTGTCCTTCACGATATGGCGCTATGTGGGTGGTGCTTGAGAGGGACATACAAGAGTAGTGATCGTGACAAACGGATTTTATTCCTATCAACAGTAGACGCCTGGACTAAATTCAAGTTACACACTGTCCGTCTGGAAGATGAGGTTATGAGAGGGATACTTGCCACACTGATTGCATCCATCCCAGATAGTCGAACAGCATTTGGTGTGGAAATCCGCTACCATCTCGGGTGCTGGCGCAAGTATGTCAGCGACCACAAGCCTCTTTCAGATGAAAGCACTGAACATCTACAGCGTGTAAACCTCCGAGAGGCTCAGGCTCTCTTCTTTCATCATGTTCGTGAAGTCATCTTCACAGACCATGAAATTCGCACACTGCAAGGTCTGCTGCAGGACTATAAGCGCAGCATTTCAAATCACGGACATAACTCAATGGTAAAGCTACTTAAAGGAAATTCTCATCAAGGAATTTGGGGAAGACATCGGATTTCATGAACGCATTACCACTTCACTCACATTCTTCTGCATGCGTTCATGAAATCCGATGTCTTCCCCAAATTCCTTGATGAGAATTTCCTTTAAGTAGCTGGACTTTACCACTGTCTCTTCTATTATCTATTATTTTGGTCGCTTCTGAAATCAGCGATTTTCATTAGATGGACATCAGAGGAACCTGAGGCACCGTATCATACTTGAAAATACAAATCATTTTCCTCGAATCTGTGAACACTGTTTTAATTCTTTGATTGATTTGACTACCTGTGTTCATAAATTATATTGAAAACAAAGATTTCAAGAACGTTATTTACTAAATAAAAATGGCATCATCTTGGACTGAGAGGTCATGATGACCCTGAAACTCTAAAATAACCATTCCAATTGTTTTATCATGCTAAAATTAGTGGAAAACAAAACCTCACATGCTCATCTAGCTCATCTGGTGTCAGAGATATTACAGTTTGATATTTTTCAAGATGGCGGACCACGGCCATCTTGGATTTAGAGGTCAGGATGATCCTGAAACTCTCCAATAACCATTCCAGTGGATTTGTAATGCCATAAGTAGTGGAAAATTACACCTCATTCGTCCTTCTATCTCATCTGGTGCCAAAGATATTATATTTTATGTTTTTCAAGCTGGCGGACCACGGCCATCTTGGATTTAGAGGTCAGGATGATTCCGAAACTCTACAATAACCATTCCAGTGGATTTGTAATGCCAGAATTAGTGGAAAATGACACCTCTGTCGTCCTTCCAGCTCATCTGGAGCCAGAGGTATTGCATTTTATGTTTTTCAGGATGGCGGATGGCGGCCATTTTGAATATTGCGCTCTAGTCGAGTTAGCCATAACTTTTCCGAGGTGCATAGGAGTTCATTTTCCTCTAAAATGGTCCCGGTTGTCAAATCTAATAAGAAAAAAAGGTAGGAACAAAATGGTCACGGATTCCAAAAAAATTACCCTACTATACTAGTGGTGTAGGCGGTTTGACGAGAGCCCTTGCCATCTAGCTAGCCCAATTTAACGTTATAGCCCTTCAGTTCATTCGTTTTTGAGGAATTGATTGTGTTATTTTCCTAAATCAACAAAATCGTGACATTGAAGACGTGGAATATTGAGTATTTAATTAAATATTAGGATGTTATATATGTTGTCTCCTCGTGTGCCCATGCTGTGCGAAAAGAGTCAAACAATGGTCGAGATACGCCAAATTCAATATGGAGTTCATCATTCGTTTAAAACGATAGCAATTAGATGGGCATCTTTAATATGGGCCAAACAACGTTTTGGACAAAATCTTCACTTTGACTTAAGAGGGCACTGAACAGTAAGCCGCAGTTTCCCACGATTTATTGTCACTTTTATATGCGTACAGCGCGCATAGTCAATTTTCGATCTCTGCTATTTTACGTCCTTATGAAACACTGAACAGTTTCAAATTGTCTCTCTTTGAAAATGCTAGTTTTGTTATTTCTGCCGTTATGGGGTTATTTCATGAGATGTTGTTTTCACCGAAATCGAGCAATTTAAGTTTAGTCAAATACAAACGTTTCAATGCTAAAGGTGTACCATATAATAACTCACACGTGTTTCGCACATCGAAAATCATTCTCTCAATCTTTCAATGATTTTGCTCAATTCCCTCCCTCCTGATCCGTCACCTACAAGGGGAGAATATCCTATGGATATAAAAAAAAAATGAAAAGTGAACCCGGAATAGCTGAAGTGCACCGAAACCGTTTAATGTTTTATAACTGCAACATCTTCTTTCGCAGATATATCAGCTGAAAACTATTAATTCGGCCATCGTAAATGTGTAAATGTTCAGTGCCGTCTCTGGTTTTTCGTTTGCTTTTATCTCTGGAATCAAACAATTCGTGACATTGCTTAAGTGTGGCTTTGTCGGAGAAATCATGTAACACAAAGACTGTGTCGTGTAGCATTTCCACATTTTTTGGTGAAAAACAAATGAATTCTGCTATACATTGACGAATAGAATAGCGATCGCCACGGTTTGATGTGCGTCTGATACAGTTCGGTGTGCAGATTTTATATGGATATATTTTCCGCTGATCCTGTGTCCAGTCGTTTCACGAAGAGAGTTACACTTTTATGAGGACTATCTGGTGGCATAGTGAGTGTCCCGTCATCTATGTACTCTTGGTAATTCACCTCCCGGACAACAACACCTCCTTGTTTCTCCAAGATCCTGCGACTGAATGCGCTGCTTGTCTCAGACGATATGAGTTTAATACCACGTTCCGTTGCCAGGTTAATCACGTGTTGCAATACTGTGGCTGCAATACCTTTATGGAAATAACGTTCACCTGTCCCACCTCCTCTAATGCTTGCGATTCTGTCCACACCACACATTTTGAACAAGTTCACATCCTGGTATAATTTGTTAAATATATGCCATATCTTTGTCAGTTTGTGGCAATCTTTGTCGTCAGGCGGATAGATCCAGTTTTTGTCATTCCCAGGAGTCATCTCAATGCAAATAATAAAACCAGCAATTGCGTTGATCGATTTATCAACAGCCACAACGGATAATCCATTATGAAGTCCTTCCTCAAGGGCGTAGTCCACATAACGTTTACATTCTCTAGGTACTTCTATGTTCATTCCCATCGACAAAGGTTCCCATCTAAAGTATGTATAGAACAGATTTCTCACCTCGTCTTCGTCTTCTGGCCTCATCACTCTATATTCCATCGTCGACACGGTGTACTGCAAGGTATATGAATGTGAATAAACTATAAGGCAATAAGCGGCTCGAGTTTTGAGCTATCCTCGGTATACCGGGTTATCTATTCCGGACGTTTTCATCATCATTCTCGGGTTAAGTTTCATACGACATTTGAATTTCAAACAATTTATAAACGCAATCATAATGTTTTATTCCACAGTATCGAAATATCCTTCCTGTAGTTATCACTATGTGGCGAAACAAAACATATTAAGTCGATTTGTATGTAATTTTCGATTGCATGTTATATCATTGGTGGATCAACCTCCTCATGTCACCGATTATAATAGGATAAGATTTTCCTGAAATTTTGGACTACAATTACTGCACTGTTTTTACATACTGTGTGAAAATTCAATGTTGTACAAAAAAGTATTCCAAAACTATCAGTGAAAACGTAAAAAAAAGATTTTCTGATAGAGACAATAATTGCACATGTGGTATTATGGATTATTTCATCAATCCTAGGGGCTCAAGAAATAACACGTCTTCAGGTTGCTTGCTATTAGGCCGCAGCCGTAAGTGTGAATCCATCTGATGAGGTCATTCCTATTACGTTGTAGTCGGAAGTATGGGTACATCTGACAGTCTTATTACGCTCTAACCGGAAGTGTAAGTACATATGAGGTTATCCCTATTGCGTGGGATTCGGATGAGTATATCTTTGATAGCTTCACTATTATCCAGTAGTCGGAAGTATTTGTACATCTCATAATATCATCCCTATAACGCGGCAGTCGGAAGTGTGAGTACTTCTGATGATGATGTCCCTATTACGCGGCAGTCGGAAGTATGTGTACATCTCATGATGTCATCCCTATAACCACAACTGTACGCAGGATCATTGAAATACATTTACTGTTATCGTAAAATGCCATTGGAATACCGGGAGATAAACCCTTGACAGCGCTCTTGAATGTTGACAAATTAATGGGTAGTAAATTACATTAAATTTACAGCAACCCATTTATATCCCTGTAATAAAGCCCCATTAAACTGTTCGTCAAGTTTAATGGCATCTTTAAATTAACAGTATTTACATGGGCTGACCAAATCCCGGTTTAACGGAAAAATGTAATGGCAGTTTTAATGGATTTTTTAACAGGATGAACAGGAGAACCCATTAATATTTGCCATTAAAACACCGTTAAAAGAAATTAAGGGTTCAATAAAAATCTTGTTAAAATTTCATGGGGTTAACGTTTTACATTTATTGACGTTTTGATGGCCCAAAAATATAATTTGATTAGATTTCGGAATTTGGGAGCCACCGAAACTGCATTAAAATATCACAGACCATAGCTCAATTACCAGCAATATACCGTTTAAATGGTGTTAAATTGGGAGGCATTTTGTTGCAATGGAATTGGCTATATAGCTAATTATATCATTTCCTACCTGGCAAATCCAACTTGAAATTGTTTTCTGGTTCGATTCAAAATAAGGCAGAGACCAAACCATCAGTTGTCAATACATTGGATCAGATTATAAGCATGCGAGATGAACAGAACTGGAAATGTCAATTTCCACTTATCAGTTGTGAACGTTAGAAACCATTGAAAAGTGTCTGAATTAAATGTTTTCAATGTGACAGCAGCTACGAAAGCGGACTTTCGAGTTTTGTCAGTAATGAATTACCACAATAGCATTCAAACTACATGTAATGATCAAAAAGGAAAACGAACCATGTGGCTCCACTGCATTACAAGCGTCTAGTCCGTCATTCATAATCCAGCCGTCGTCCATTAGAGAATATCCGCGTCCATAATCCAAAGACCTATTCCATTTTCCATATAACAGTATTAGCACCAAATTCAAAAAGACAATCATAATATACAAAAACATAGGCTTGTTTCCTGCAAGAGACAAGCGGTCAACAGTTTTCAATGATGCCGGCAAGACATCATGATGTTCCAAAAATATCAAATCCGTATCGCTGATCAGTATCACTCCACAACCTGGGACATGTATGTGTACGCTCATTGCGCGTGTTCCCGGGTGTGGGGAGGACTTGACAGGTGCATACTATCAAATGTAGTTGGGTCTGTTGGGAGGAGGTGTGGGGTATGTCCGTCTTTAAGATCAAGTGGGTTAACCCTATTTAGTTTGGTCGATTTTTCGTTGCCAAAGTCTGGAGGGAGTAGGGGTATTTTTGTTTTACCCCAGGGGTGAGGGGACCAAAAATCTCAACAACATATAGATGGATCTAGGTCCACTAGAAAAGATATAAAGAAAACTAGCAACATACATGAAGGGCTGCTTGATATACATGTCCCTGTGTATAGACAAAAGCATACATAAATCTGGTTTAGCCCCATCTGGCCTGAACTTTTTGGGACCTGTCCAGGCAAGGGGGCATTTCGGTTCCCCTAATTATTTATCTCAACCCTTGAGCTAGAGGGCCGAAACTTACCACACTATATCATTGAGTCCAACCCTACCAGGAACTGTAAAACATCCAAGATTGTCGCTTTGATGACGTCACATGTTAAAAAGGCATTATTTGATCGTTTTTTTGTGAGATTTTTCCATATTATAAATTATGTAATTCCTAAGCAAAGAGCACATGATAAATTAGTAAATATTAATCTGATGTGAAATAAAGAGTTTTTGTCCATTTTTCTTAGCGGAAATGCAGAAATTTTGAAGTCTAAGCCATCTTGAAATTACCCATGGTCCTTTGCTCAGGGGGTTATGTAACAGGCTCAAAATAACGGGGTGTCAGCTCCCAATTCTTTGTCGTTCGGAAGTAGCGCAGGAAGTTTGATGAAGAGGCCATAATAGCCAGATAGGGTTAGCAAAGTTATCTCAAAAAGCTGACCCGTAAGCCACGGAATATTAATACTTTAGTTAAATAGTCCGGTAATGTCACTTTTATATGCGTACAGCGCACAGTCAAAAACAGGGAAATCGATGATTTTCTTCGTTTTTGCTCATTTCCCTTCCACAAACCGCGAGAGTAGTCGCCCGCCAACAAGGGTAGAAAATCCTGTGGGTATAAAATAAAATAAAAAGTGAATCTGGAAGAGCTGATATTGCTTCAATGTTGCTTTGTCAGAGAAATCAGGTAACGCAAATACTATGTCGTATATCATTTCTACATATCTTGGTGGAAAACAAATCAATTTGCTACATGGTTGAATAAATAAGATACTGAGCGTTCACCGGGTTTTGATACGCGTCTAATACAATGCGGCGTGTAAATGTTATATCGATATATTTTCCGCTGATCCTGTGTCCAGTCGTTTCACGAAGAGAGTTACCTCTTTATGGGGGCTGTCTGGTGGCATATTGAGTGTCCCGTCGTCTATGTACTCTTGGTAATTCACTTCTCGGACAACACTTGCGCCTTGTTTCTCCCAGATTCTACGAGTGAATTCGCTCGTTGTCTCAGCAACTATGAATTTAAAACCACGTTCCGTTGCCAGGTTACACATGTGTTGTACCATTGTAGTTGCAATACCTTTACTGAAATAACGCTCGGCTGTCCCACCTCCTCTAATGCTTGCGATTTTGTCCACCCTATACATTTTGAACAAGTTAACTTCATGGTATAATTTGCTAAATATATTCCACGCTTTCCTCAATTTCTGGCAATCCTCATCGTCAGGCGGATAGGTCCAGTTCTGGTCATTGTCGGGAGTCGCCACAACGGAAATTGCAAAACAAGCAATTGCGTTGGTCGCTTTATCAACAGCCACCATGGATAATCCATTGTGAAGTCCTTCAGCAAGGGCGTAGTCCACATAACGTTTACACTCTCTGGGTACTTCTACGTTCATTGCCATCGACAAAGGCTCTCATCTAAAGTATGTATAAAACAGTTCTCTCACCTCGTCTTCGTCTTCTGGTCTCATCACTCTGTACTCCATCGTCGACACGGTGTCCTACAAGGTACCATATGAATTTGAATTAACTATAACGCAACTGAACATGTCATACGAGTTTCAAACTACTCTCGGTACCAGATAATATATGCCGGACGTTCTCGCCGATATTTTGTAGACAATTGTCGTTCGAATCTTGGAAATACTGAAATCATCAATAACGTATACATGGAACCTGTCTTAAGCGACCACCCTTGATACACTGAAAAAAACATGGTATCTTAATACATGTGGTAGTTTAATAATGGTAATTTAATCTACTATGGTAATCTCTTAAAAGGAACGTTAATGCCGTGGTCTTTAAAGACAAGTGGTCGCTCAACACAGGTTGTCGTAAGAGAAGGTATACTCAATCAAAGTATGTTTATTCCAAACCTCAATAATATTCTTCCTAGGTCGGGAGCCGATGCAGCAAAATGGTCGTCCCGTTTTTTGCTTCGAGCTGACCGATTTCCGACCATACAGCATGGAACAGTAGGGCATGCAGGCCAAAAATCCGTGTAAGCATAACGTAGCTACAGCGATTTTGCAGTGAGCGGCGATGATACTGTTTTTCCGAAAATATTGTTGGGTGTAGGGGAAAATATAATCATGTGTGCATACTTAAGTGTTAAAGCTCGTGCTTTTGACTGAAGAAAGAAAATCCAACGGGTTCAGAAAAGTTTTGGTCTTCACAATGACCTCATTCTTATCATAGCTCTCGGGGGGGGGAGTGACAACATGGCACACATTAATTCAGTTGATCGATGGATCGATGGACAAGACCTATGAACCTTCTGGCGTCATACCTTATCAAGCCGTGGTCGTTTTAATTGATTTTGCAGAAGCCTAGCGGCAAAAGCTCATAGCTCATAGAAAAAATAGTCCCGATCAACGTCTCGATCCGTTGACCCTCTAGGCAACCTCTGTCAGAGAAATGAATTTTTTTCAATATTTATTTCTCGTATCTGTTGCGACGAATAAATGAAGGTCAGTAGTTGGTGATCGGAGTATGATATATGTACGATTTCGCCCTAAATAATCACGCGTTGGATTTGGAGGTTGCTATATACTTCGACCTTTTAACATCGCCAAATCTACGAGAACCGTGAAATTCTAAGAATTAATATACGATTGTAGTTATTGACGTCCGTATCCGAAAGATTTATCGTTTACCATGCCTTCGCTAAATGTCACTAAGGCTGAAGCCTATTACAAGAGTAACACCATATCTTCTCTCTGTCGTATACCTTGAAACGTTTCAATAGACCCTTCATGGGTATGCTAATACCAACATTTACTATCTTGAAGCCGTTGTTTGAAGCTTGCTTGAGTTGGCATCAGACCGGAGTTAATCACTTCCGGGTCGGAGCCCCTCGAACTACATTGTTTAGAAATTTGAGAGCAGATCATTGTGGATTTTATGAGCTGTGATTTTTCAGCATTTCTGATACATCTGATATTTCAAGTTGCAGATAAGGCTTCAAACTGCACTACCTGGTGTTGATTTGTGTCATTTGAGAAATGCATTGTGGATGGAGATATGATCATTGAGGGGTGAGAAGGCTCCCTGTTTACAAATCGAATGACATTCGGTAACATCGGTCAGCTGTCAGTAGCGGGAATTTGACAGTTCGATGGTCAATTTCTGTCAAGACTTTAACAGTTAATGTCCCACAAGGGGAATATTGTCATGCCAAGTGGATTTTCTGCATCGAGAGTTTTCTGAAATTTTGGTGATTTTTTATGCTATTACATAACAAGTAACAACATTATTAGTGGTTTGATGCCTGTCACGACAGATTTTCACATTTGACCAGATAACTTCAAATCGTCTCTGTGGTTATAGTTTTGACTTGATCAGCTCAATTTTCTCCAGGCTGACTCGTGAACAACGTACAAATATTGGGGTTTTTTCAAATTTATATCATCAAATTATTAATTAAATTAAATATGTTTTAATTAAATTTAATTAATTGTTCAATTATTAAAATGAAAAAAAAATTGCGAAATGTGAGTGAAATCAACAACATACTGATAATGATGGGTAACACCTCTTATATGTTTATGCCATTTCCGCGACAAAATGGAGACTTTTGGAGCAAATATAAATAAAAAAATGGCTGATTTGTCAGTGGTAGGACCAAATGCCCAATGCAAAATATGACGGGGTCCTTTTAATACAGCTGGTAGTTATGACAAAATTAGCTTCCGAGATGCAATCAATTATAAATGGAAGAAAGGCAATTTACATAGATTCAATTACACGCTCTTTTTTTCAAAATCTAGAGCTCAGATCAAATCTGGATTGCTCGCATTTATGCTTCAATCATTTAGGTAAAACTCCACATCAGAATTCAAGATGGCGGCGAACGGAGGCGGTTGGTGAGAAGCTCCGTGTAAATATCCTAATTTTGAAACTCTAACACTTTTCAAACGACTGTGAGGGCACAGCACGTGTGGATAAAGGTTGGTGTGGCTCTGTCAAACGAACTATCGATGAATATTTCAACCACCGTTGTCAATAATACGTGAGAACACGGAATGATTTGTTGACGGACCCAAACCCCGTCCCGCGCCATGTTGAACTGACAACCCATTATGCGTACAGTGTGCTACTATGTCTAAACATTCAAAACATTCTGGGTTCAAAAGGCGATTACTGTCATCCAGTTCTTCAGATAATAGTGCATACGAACATATGACAAGAACTGAACGAAATAGGGCGAAACGAGAACGCAAAAAGCTGAACAGGGGCAAGGAAACCACGAGCAATATTCACGAGTTGGAAGAAACAATGGAGGGGCAAACTACGGATAATTCAAATGCGGGGAATGCTGGCAAAGACGTTGCGGCAATGCTCAAGGACATTAACGATCAACTGGCCTCGCTTAGAGAATCTATGGTTACAAAAGAAGAATATAAGGGCTGGATAACAAAATCCGAAATGGAAAAGGCTCTATTACAAATGAAAGAAGAAATTAACCAAAAATTCATAAAACGGGTTGAGGCTCTAGAAGGTGAATTACACAGCTTAGCCAGAGAAAACAAACGCCTACGAGAGGAACTACAGAACACAAATGCACAATTAGAGGAATCGAGTGAACAATCAGCCCGAGCTATTGAAGTCGCACGGGCCGAGCAGGGGAAAAACAACGAACTGGAACAATATACCAGATTAGCAAGTGTGAGGATTTGGGGCCTAGAGGGCGACACACCTGGCGAATCATGGGATGACTGTGCGGACAAGGCTACGAAAGTGTTGACCGAAAAGCTGAACATGAATATTTCAAAGGTCGACATAGATGTAGCACACAGAGTAGGAAAAATTCCAGCTGACAGACCACGACCGATTCTTGTCAAGTTTTTGACTCGTCGACACAAGATCGAAACAATCGCAAAACGAAAACAGCTCAAAGGTTCCGGGATTGTTATCAGAGAAGATCTGACCCGTGCAAATCAATCCCTTCTAATGAGAGCAGTAAACCGATCTACCGCTGAAGAAAACATAGATGCCGCTTGGTCGCACAACGGTCGCATTTATGTGAAGCTGAATGGAATCCCACGACCCCAACTAATTACTTGCGACAGAGACTTGGACCTATTGGACAAATCCGGCAGTTCAAACGTCCGACACCCGGCAAGTTCAACACCAAGATACGGCGGACGGAATAGGTCAGGAAGATGGGGAATACATCCCTGGGAATATTAAGCCCATGGTATCGTAAGTAAACTGACTCCAGCCATTTGAACTTTAAGAAGATATCTTATTAGGCCTACGACTCAGCGTCATATTGAACTATCCCTCGATCGACCCAGGTTATTATTATGTAATGAAACATGTGTGATCTATTTTTATACTACAAAACTGTTTCATTACTGAATATCATAACCATTCGTTCAATGACAGAAAATTCTTTAAATAAGGATAGTTATTGTGAGTCAACGGTTTTCAGTGCGTTATCTATTGTATTGGCCTGTACACTTTCCCCCATGTTCATTTGTCAATATGAGTGGAAAGCATTATCACTGTAAAAAAATGAAATAACAGCACACTAGGTGATCGATATGCTATCTCCCACTTCGAACATTAAATAACCTTTCGATTGCACCGACGTGGTGAACAAATATATAGCAGTTTTTGGTTCTAAAATTGTTACAGAAGAAGTTATATTTAGAACCGGCTGACCCTTTCTTCTTTCGGCAATGTACTGTAGACCTCCGGCAAACCAGAGCGGCGCCGCGGGAAATCAATTGGGAAATTGACCACACAAAATCCCTTGGAAAAGAATAGATTCACGCTATTTCTCCCCGTAGAGCTGAAATGCACATTCAGAAAAGTACAAGGTGTATGAATAGCATGATCTGATTGTCTTCATGTAAGGTTTGCTAAATGCTGGTGTGGCGTACGCTGCTATTTATACATGTGTGTTGCTATATATGTGGTTACAGGTACTTCTGATTTATATCTGTATGCACACTCCTGCTTTTCCAAATCTGTATGTTGTCGTTTTAATATATAACACAACACAAAACTGCTAAGATCTCATCTCGGAAAAATACGCCAATTCCAATAACGTACACTGCGGATTATTATCCGGTTTACTTAGACAATGCACGCTCTTTCGAAAGCAATTCTTCGAAACGTGATACACATTATCATCAGATAGAGATCGCTTTTTTGATGTTGTTGTTTTTTTACTTCTTGTGACACTTTTCCCAGAGCTATGCTCCTATTGGTCGAACCAAATTTTTTGAATGCGAACAGTTCTAGAATTCTCTTCACATCGCCTTAGAAACTGATGCAGATTACCGCCACCTTATAAACTGTAATATTGGAGTTCTTCTATACTTTCTGTAGAGCCTATTGAGTTGTGCCCCTCTATTGTTGAAAACATGCTACTCGATGTAAGTAGTCTTACCATTTTCGATCATCTCTCCTGTAACTTGCCTTCCTATCTGCATAACCTGGTTACATTGTATATTTCTGTTTCGTTCAATGGCAGAAAATTCTTTAAATAAGGATAGTTATTGTGAGTCAACGGTTTTCAGTGCGTTATCTATTGTATTGGCCTGTACACTTTCCCCCATGTTCATTTATCAATATGAGTGGAAAGCATTAGCACTGTAAAAAAAATGAAATAACAGCACACTAGGTGATCGATATGCTATCTCCCACTTCGAACATTAAATAACCTTTCGATTGCACCGACGTGGTGAACAAATATATAGCAGTATTTAGTTCTAAAATTGTTACAGAAGAAGCTATATTTAGAACCGGCTGACCCTTTCTTCTTTCGGCAATGTACATGTACTGTAGACCTCGGGCAAGCCAGAGCGGCGCCGCGGGAAATCAATTGGGAAATTGACCACACAAAATCCCTTGGAAAAGAATAGATTCACGCTATTTCTCCCGTTAGAACTGAAATGCACATTCAGAAAAGTACAAGGTGTATGAATAGCATGATCTGATTGTCTTCATGTAAGGTTTGCTAAATGCTGGTGTGGCGTACGCTGCTATTTATACATGTGTGTTGCTATATATATGGTTACAGGTACTTCTGATTTATATCTGTATGCACACTCCTGCTTTTCCAATCTGTATGTTGTCGTTTTAATATATAAACACAACACAAAACTGCTAAGATCTCATCTCTGAAAAATACGCCAATTCCAATAACGTACACTGCGGATATAGAGTGTCTTGGGATGGAGCACTTTTTTGTCCCCACTTTGAAGACACTTTGCGCCCATAAGTTTGTGTCTATACTTAAAGCACTTCTTTGTACAAGAGTCTTAAAGCTCTAGTGTTTTGTTTATGGACACTGGCGTTTCGTGTAGGAACACTGGTGTTTCAGTTTTAGACACGAAACGCATTTTAGAGTGGGGACGGAGGGGGTTCTGTTTCGGGACGCTTATTATTTACAGTGTAGCGCTAGACTATTATCCGGTTTACTTAGACAATGCACGCTCTTTCGAACGCAATTCTCCGAAACGTGATACACTTCATCATCAGATAGAGATCGCTTTTTTTGATGTTGTTTTTTTACTTCTTGTGACACTTTTCCCAGAGCTATGCTTCTATTGGTCGAACCAAATTTTTTGAATGCGAACAGTTCTAGAATTCTCTTCACATCGCCTTATAAACTGATGCAGATAAACTGTAATATTGGAGTTCTTCTACTTTCTGTAGAGCCTATTGAGTTGTGCCCCTCTATTGTTGAAAACATGTTACTGGATGTAAGTAGTCTTACCATTTTCGATCATCTCTCCTGTAACTTGTCTTCCTATCTGCATAACCTGGTTACAATGTATATTTCTGTTTCGAATCTGTATGTTTTCATTTCACCTCTTTCAAGTCTGGATGTTTTCGCCCCAACAGATGAAGCTGCACACTATTAGCGATGACACTGAACTGACACTGAACTACGCTAATTTCCTTAACATAGCAATGGGTTATTATCCTGTTTATTGTAAGAATGCACAGAGTGGCGCGGTGGGGTTGTTTCTTGTTTAGTTTTTTCCATAGTTTTACGCTATGCCGCCCGAGTATTATAGAAAAATCTTTCTCAAGCACAATGCTATATTTCTGTATACTGAATTACCGATGTATATTCATGAATGTTTAAATATTTGGTTTCTCCATAATATATTAGAAAGCAACGCATTCTGGTATATGCTGGGAAGAACACCCAATCCCGACTCCATCCCCCATATAACTTCCATATATATAGCTTTTAAAATAATCCTACCATGTCAGAAACAGTGAATATAGTGTCAATGAACTGTCAAGGGTTGGCGGACCCCAAAAAACGAGCGGACGTTTTTCATTATTTTAGAAAAAAGAATTTTTCTATAATTTGCCTGCAAGATACGCATACAGATACCAAGTCAATACAATCAATAAAAAATGAGTGGGGAAAAGATGCTTGGGCAAGTTCATTTAGATCAAACGCCAGAGGGGTCATAGTCTTATTCAATAACAATTTTGATTACAAAGTTACTCGTGTGTTAGAAGATCCACTGGGGAACTATCTTATCCTGGGCTTAGAAATCCACGAGACACCGGTCACCCTCGCCACAATATATGGACCAAACACGGACAAACCATCGTTCTATAATACTCTTCAGAAACATATTGACGATTTCGCGAATGCATCGGTTATAATTTGCGGCGACTGGAACCTCGTACTTGACTCAGATATGGACTATGAAAATTATAAACACATTAATAATCCTAATGCCAGAAAAACTGTGCAAGATATGATCGAAAACCACGACTACATCGACCCCTGGAGAATAATGCACGAACAGGACAGAAAATACACATGGCGTAGAAGAAAACCACGACAACAAGCACGGCTAGATTTTTTTGTTACCAGCACAGACATTTTCAATATAATCAATGAATCAAATATAATACCAGGTTACAGAACAGACCATTCTGCTATAACAATCAAATGCAAATTTAGCAATACTGAACGCGGAAGGGGATACTGGAAATTTAACTGCTCTCTGTTGAAGGATAAATCTTATGTCGATCTAGTTAATAAAACCATCACCGAAACTGTCGAAGAATACAGTTCAACACCTTATAACAGAGCATACCTCGCTGATATATCCAGGAACGATCTACAACTACTAATAAACGAACAACTATTTCTAGACACCTTACTTATGAAAATCCGGGGGGAAAGTATACAATATAGCACGCGAAAGAAGAAAGAAAATGCGAAAAATGAAAGGAAATTAGAAGATGAAATACAATTTCTTGAAGATGAAATTCAGAACAACTTTGTCGGCATAGACGAAGCTAAAATCAAACAATTAGACGAGACAAAAAAAAAACTAGAAGAAATCAGAAATGTCAAGATACAAGGAATTATAACTCGAACAAGAGTTCGTTG
>JAVTVY010004965.1:0-37474 GCA_036873755.1 Hanleya hanleyi
AAATCCAAGGTGGCCATATTGGATTTTCGATTCGATTCATTATGAAACCTTGTTATCGTGATTTCTCAGAAACTACTGGACGGATCTTTCTCAAATTTGGTACACAGGTTCGCCTTGGGATCTATAGTTGTGCAAGATACCTTTTCTGGCCCGATTCGAACAACCAATATGACCACCAGGCAGCCATCTCGGATTTCCCCTTGAAACTTAATCGTCATTTGTCAGGAAGTACTACATGGATCTTTCTCAAATTTGGTGGACAGGTTCCCCTTGGGATCTAGTTGTGCAAGATGTCTTTTCTGGTCTGATTCGAAAATCCAATAAGGCCACCAGGCAGCCATCTTGTATTTCCCCATGAAACTTTGTTATTGTGATTTCTCAGGAACTACTGCATGGATCTTGTTAAATTTGGTACACAGGTTCCCCTTGTCGCCTAGTTGTGCAGGATACTTTTTCTGGTCTGATTCAAAAATCCAATATGGCCCCCAGGCGCCCATTTTGAATTTCCCCGTGAAACATTGTTATCGTGAATTTTCAGGAAATATTTCATGGATCTTTCTGAAATTTGGTACACAGGTCCCACATGGGGCTTAGTTGTGCAAGATGCCTTTTTTGGTCCGATTGTCTTAGTAACAATGGTCAAAAAGATCCTCTTGTCATTAGCTTACAATTATCGGACAATGGTGGGCGCCAAGATCCTTCAGGATCTCTCGTTTCTGTCCTATACGCTTGAATGTAAGTTGTGCAGGATACCTTTTCTGGTCCGATTTGAAAATCCAATATGGTCACCAGGCAGCCATCTTGTATTTCCCCATGAAACTTTATCGTGATTTCTCAGGAAATACTGCATGGATCTTTCTCAAATTTGGTAGACAGGTTCCCCTTGGGGTCTGGTTATGCAAGATACCCTTTTCCATCCGATTCGAAAATGCAATATGGCCACCAGGCGGCCATCTTGGATTTCCCCATGAAACTTCGTTATTGTGATTTCTCAGGAAGTATTGCCTGGATCTTCCTCAAATTTGGTACACAGGTTCCCCTTGTGGTCAAGTTGTGCAAGATACCTTTTTTGGTCCGATTCGAAAATCCAATACGGCCACCATGTGGCCATCTTGATTTTTCCGTTGAAACACTACATTCCCGATTGCTCATCAACCAGGGTTATGTGTGCTCTGTCCTATCCTAAAAAAAATTAACATACCTACATGTAATAGAGGGTGTGCCACAATTGGGGGGATCTAAAGCTCTGTGTATACCAAATTATTTTTCACACATGTATTCGGGGGAAATGCGCTGCTTCGTGTTTCACACGAGCTTTCATTACCTTTGATCTGTCCACAACTTACTTACAGCTGTTCCAGAAAAAAGTACCGTACATGGGGAGGTCAGAAAGCACTTTTTTTGCTCCCACCACCCAGATAATTAAGCATAATAATTTTACCCCCACCACCCATATTATTTAATATAATATGTAATATAATATGATATCTAACCAACAACACACCAGCCAACCACCGATGTAATTATTATGTAACTCTTTTACCCCACGACCCATATGTAAATATTTAAAATGCCTTTTTGTCACCCCCATGCAATTTTTTCTGGAACAGCTGTTTGGTGTTTCCTGAAACTCTAGTCAAAGTGAAAATGCAAACTTTTCATTCATAGAAATTGTTCTTCAGTATATTTGAAGTTTGGTAGACAGTTATTCCAAATTAGCCTTAAACTATCACTTGAAATGGGTCACTATATCACTATAATATATATCACACCAATCAGTATAACCAGTGAGGACACTCATTAAGTTTTGGCATAAGCAAATGATATCTTCAGTTGGACTCGTGCTTTGCAGTCTGTGGAAGTGCTCAGGAGTTGATACTAAATATTAAAACTCAAATTACGTTTTTCTTTGACATGTACTAATCTCATAGACTTGGTTCATGTAGATTTAGTACTGTTCATCTTCTAATTCACCTCAATAAATCTCTCCAGCAGACCTGTACCTGTTTGACTCTACCTACTGTTTGCTCCTGTTTATATCCTGATCATATCTGATCAATGTTTCAGAGCTGGGATGACATATGTGTCTGTCCATGACTGTTTCTGGACCCATGCCTCTGATGTCAAACTTATGAATAAGGTAAGAACTGTTCCAGAAAAAAATATATTGGATGGGGGAGGTAAATACAAATAGCTGTTTTACAGTCATGTATCATAAAGGAGATAGGTATTGGGGACACATCCAATATGACTGACATCCTGGTACATGTACATGTAAACCCGATGAATTTCTTGAAGGGTCCCGGTTTAAATATATCTATCGATTGTTGTCCCAGTTGATCCCAGTTTTCTCTCGAAGCCCAAGACCATCTCAAACCCTCTCAAAATAACTTGACTTGCTTGGAGAATGAATTTGAGAGGCCTTCAGCTGGCAGTTTGAACCATTCAGAAGACGCAGAAACCTGCTTGTAATATGTATACCTCTCTGTGGCCTCGAGATTAATCTTAGTGAGTACATGTATGCATTTGAACACGGATAATGAATTAGATTGAACACGGATAATGAATTAGATTGAACACAAATCAGTTAATATTATTTTGTAGTTCTGTCTAGAGATCTGTAGTCGCACACTTGCCCTATAAGTTATATATGGAAAGAAACTTCAGTGTAACTATAATTTGAGCAAGCTTTTAGAATTTGAATAACTTTATGAGATATGTCTAGGAACTGCACATTGAAATAAATTCTGCAAGTCTAGAATAAAATTACATATGTTCCTCTGAAAGTATATGAGAATGGAAAATCTGTATTCATTTAAAGATCATTGTACAACATTGTACAACAATAACAATAACTTATGAAAACCTGACCAGATTAGGACAAATTCATTAATTGTGGGTACCTTGCCACTGGATCTCCCTTGGGATTGCTCTCAATGCTAGGTACTGAACATAACGGTTCCCAACCAAATCAATTGTTCCAACATAGGGGGACTTCAACTGCTTGGGTTTTCATTCAGATTATGTCCATGTGTCATTTATTTTGCGTCGGATATTGGTCGATATAAGATCAATTATTTATGTGAGAGAAGATCATTCGATTCATATATTCACAAAAGATAAATGA
This sequence comes from Hanleya hanleyi, assembly GCA_036873755.1. NCBI lineage: Eukaryota > Metazoa > Mollusca > Polyplacophora > Lepidopleurida > Hanleyidae > Hanleya > Hanleya hanleyi. The sequence goes on from JAVTVY010004965.1 coordinate 3,128, forward strand.
AACGTTTTCTTTCAATCAGATTTAGGAAAACATCAAAACATGGATATATCGATTAAACGTCGATCAACATGGAGAACATCTTCCCCAAAAAATTTCTTTGATGGGATTTTGGGCCGCAATATGCGATGCGATATGCGCTGAGCGCCCCTGAAATATGGTACCCACACAACACTCTGATCGTACTAAGAAACGACCAAACTAATGGCAACAAAATACGGACATAAAGAAACCGGGACTCCCTTTGAGATTATCAATAAATTTTGTATCCATCTCAAAAACCAAGACGTTTCCATCGAGATAGAACCGGGAACAAGCCGGGAGACGTCGCCAGGAGTCCTGGTTTCAGCCGAGAAATTTCTCGACCCATCTTGAAGGCATCGAGAAAGTGCCTCGCCTAACTGGATGTGACCCCTAATATAAGGTATGGGTGGTTGTGCCACCTTGCATTCGCCCTATTCCATGAACATTTTTCTGGATTTTTTTTTTGTAGATATGATGATAAATAAAGCAAAACATGATTCTTCAAGTCGAGCCAACTACAGCTAAACAACTAAAATGCTGCTTTCTGGCTATGGATGATTTTACAAACTACATCATAGGATATCTATTACATGTTAAGAGAACCTCTAAAATATTCAAGAAATAAAAAGTGTAAGGAGCATTCAAGTATTATTATGTACACAGGAAGGGGGAAGGGTGGGTATGTTACAGGTCATCAACAACAATGCACAGGAAACCCACCAATGGAAATCTCAGAATATAGTTATGCCACCTATATATACACTGAATAGATTATCTCCCTTGTTGTTAATGTATGCGACGGGAGTCATTAAACAACTTTCTCTTCTGGATAAACAGCAGGTACACAGATAGGCCATGTGGGTATAGGCGAGTGCTCCCTATAGCCGGTACAGGCTGGCTTTTCTAACAGACCTGCAGAATGAACGTCGATGTTTGTGAAATATTAAATCTGTGTGTTCATGACACGTGATCGTCCATATGGACATCTAAACTTTGCCATATGAAGTTTAAGAATTAAACTTTAGAAATTTGTTTGCATAGTTTGGCGATTGCTTTAGAAATTATTGACCAAGGCGAACTTGAGTGTCTGCCCAATTTTATGGCCAAATAACAGAGGAGAGTTTAGTTTTCATTCTATAACACTTGTGTCAATAACATTGAGCTAACAGTGCATTTATTACACGTTTTAGCATGGTTATGTGAAATCAACACCTGTCAAGTGCAGGTCACTATCGAGTGAGAGAAAAATAAATTACAAGATGGAATTTCTTTCTCAATTTTAACTGTTTCCATCATGAAATTGATTAACAAAGCCACACAAATAAACATATATCCACCTAATTTCCACACAGCTGATGCAGCTAACAGTATCACTCCCCATTTGAGAGACCACATAAACTCATCCACTGACATTAGCACGATGCCAACCGAGACGGGAGCATCAGTGGATGAGTTTTTTCAAGAAAGGGGAGAAAGTTTAAAATATGTTTTCAACCTTTCATTATATCTTTGTTGATAATCAATTTGGGTAGTGCAAAATGTTTTCATAGGCGTGATCAATGGCTATTTTTCGCACGGTTAGTGTGGGAAAGTAACCGTGCGTAAAATAACCATTGAGCACGCCTATGAAAAGATTATTTCTTAATCATTTCATTCCATACCTTCAGGATTATGAGAACTTGAGCTGAAGTTAAAAATTATACAAGTAATCATGGCAGAATTGCATTCATGCAGGTGTTGTATATATCGAATGCCACAATTTGGTATGCATGTATGACAAATTGGGGAGCTTCTTGAATTGGGGCATGCTAGGAACTGGCATAAGGCATTCCAAACAGAGAGGCATGGTGCGCTGAGTTGGGACTCCTAGGAATTCCATGGCATATCTTTTGGAACTTGGTAGACAAAGGATGGCTTACGTCATACCATGGAATGGCATGAGGGGAAACTCCTCCCCATCCAGATCAGAACGCTACACTAGGCGTGGTGTATCCCATTTGGATATTAAACCGGCATATGCCATTCTCATTGTAGCCACACAGGCACTCGCATGGCCATTCTCTGAACAGGTTATTGTAGCTACACAGGAACTGGCATGGCCATTCGCTGAACAGCTTTTTGGAGTCGCACAGGAACTGGCTTGGCCATTCACTGAACAGGTTATCGTAACTACTCAGCAACTGACATGGCCATTCGCTGAAAAGCTTATTGTAGCCACACCGTAACTGGCATGGCCATTCACTGAACAGCTTATTGTAGCAGGGATTTTTCATCGTGGTATTCCCAAAGAAAACGAATTTGAATTGAGTTTGTCAAAATTGAGTTTTGAACTAGAATTTCAGTTTTCTGGGTTTTCAGGACGGCGTGGAAAACAAAATTTTCATAAAAGATTGAGTTTATGTAAGACCGGGATGAATGAAAATGCCCTGATTATAGCAAAGTTATCGCGACCGAAACTTTACAATACAAGGTTGTTGTTGTTGTTCTTGTCACCTCCGTCTTTATGCCAATGAATGTCCATATGAGAGCCCACTCCTCATGTCATCTCTGCCACTAACTGGGTTTCCGTATGTTTGTTTAGCTGCAGGAACCGCGTCTCATCATGGGATATCCAGTGAAAATGAAACATGCTCAAGAGGCTCTTGCTGAGATTATTTTTCTCGTTGTTGACTGCTGCGCCCCTACAATGTCGTAATATCGTATGATAAGGGAGGCAATTATTCGCTGTCAAGTACCGCCAGATATCTGTGGCATTGAACTGCTAGTTTTTCGATGAAGGATTCCCGACATCAGCACCATTTATTTGTTTTACCGCAACACGTGGCAAACGCTTGATAAATGTAAGCGAGAAAATCCCAACACAAACACAAATGTTAACATTACGGATTTGCGAACTTTTAAACATGTTGGAAATAAAGCATGACAAGATTAGTCCAAAAGTTGCAGTGTTGGGTGTCAGTTTCATCTAGTTCAACCTACAACCAAATTGATTGCACAAGTGTCATTCCAGTGCAAAACTACATAGATGCCATTAGTGGCATCCAATTGGAAAATTTAAGAAAAACATGCTAAGAATGACATGCCAAGCTTTGACACGCCTATTTTTTTTACATTCTACGATTAAAAGAAAATAAAAATTGAGTTTTATAAAAAAAATTATGAAAAAGGCAAAAAATTGAGTATTATCATTTTTTTGATGAAAAAGGTAAAAAAAAATGAGTTTAGGGACATTAATATGCTCGCCAACGTCACACAAAAAAAAAGTTTTACAATATTTGAAATTGAGTCAATGAAAACTTTTTGTCTAAAAGAAACCTAGCTGTGTAGCCACAATGGTGTGGCCATATTCGCTGAACAGCTCATTGTAGCCACACAGGAACTCGCCTGGCCATTCTCTGAACAGCTTATTGTAGCCACACAGGAATTGGCATAGCCATTCGCTGTGCAGCTTACTGTAGTCACACAGGAACTGGTATGGCCATTTGCTAAACTACTTATTGTTGCCACACCGGAACTGGCATTGCTATTTGCTGAACAGCTTGTTTTTGCTGAACAGCTTGTTGGAGTCATAAAGAAACTGGCATACGTATGGCCATTTGCTGAACAGCTTTTTGTAACCACACAGGAACTGGCATGGTCATTTGCTGAACTGTTGTTCCAGCTTGATTGCAGGAGTCCTGGCAACACGGGAGATAAACTGTAGTTCTTAACTCTTTCCCCTTCAGATTACCCGTGATCAGTTCGTCTCATTACACAGACAACCTATTCTGGAGGACCTCTCAGCTCATCTCCTGAAGAAGTTCACTAAACAAGAAGCAAATCCGGTAAATCCCAAGTCTCAAGAGGCACTGACCACTGTTATCTCACGGGTCCCAAAGAGAGGTAAGACAATGTTGTAATCCCCCAGTCTGATGCTCTCTGGAAACTGTTCTCTCCCGGATCCCAAAGAGAGGTAAGACAATGCTTTAATCCCCCAGTCTCCTGACATCATGGACACTGTTCTCCCTGGGGTCCTAAACAGAGGTTAGACAATCTCCCAGTTTGATGTCTCCCTGGAAACTGTTCTCTCTTGGGTCCCAATGATAGGTAAGGCAATGCTGTAATCCCCAGTCTCTCTGGAAACTCTTATCTCCCGGGTCTCAAGGAGAGGTAAGACAATGTTGTAATCCCCATGAGTCTGATGACTCTCTGGAAACTGTTCTCTCCCGGGTCCCAAAGAAAGGTTAGACAATGCTGTAATCCCCCAGTCTCCTGACATCGTGAACACTGTTCTCCCCGGGGTCCCAAAGAGAGGTTAGACAATCCCCCAGTTTGAAGACTCTATGGAAACTCTTCTCTCCCGGGTCGCAAAGAGAGGTAAGACAATGTCCTAATCCCCCAGTCTCATACCTCTCTGGACACGGAGTCTTGAATACCTGAATGTGTCTAAACATACCGTGCTGACTTATTTATGGTTGTATGGTTGTGAATAATCTAGTTTGGAACACTGTGACCATGGCAATTGTGTGTATTCTCTGGTATATCAATGGTGACAGCAGTATGTGTACTAGTATACAATTCATATCTGTCTTTCATATACCTGATCATACTTGATAGTGTGGTCAGCAAACTTTCCAGAATTATTTCACCAAAGTATGACCTAATGTTTCTATCTCTTTTTCAGGTGATTTTGACTTGAACATGGTTACAAATTCGACTTATTTCTTCAGTTGAGGCTGTATTACTCCAGCTGAAGATTGGATCAACAGAGTTGTAGTGTTGGTCTTCCACTGGTGTTTCTGATCATACATTTGACAGCAGACTTCAAATAATTTTGTCAAATGACTAGTATGTAAAACTGGATTGAATGTGCCAAAGTCCCTGATAAACTACGCAAACATGTGCAGGACATTCATCAAGGCAGAGAGGAACGTTAGTTATTACATTGGTTTGTAGTAAATATGGAAATTACTACTATTTTGGTTCCCCTAGATGTATTACCTGGTAACCATGGCAATAATATATTATATATATACTGAATTTTTCCTTTCATCTATTGGAATACATTAAAGAGTATCACAATTTTACCATATGAATCAGAGTAAATAGAACACATGTGGATATCCATTAAGAAATGAATTACCAGAATTTGTCATCCGGTTACGAAAAATGAAGACAATGTTAGGTTAGTTTTGTTAAATTAAAATGTGGGTTTAGTGAAACACGCTCTCATACAGTACCACTACATCCTAACTTTCCTCATCAGCCTGGGAGGATTCCAGGATGTTCCCAGGATAAAGTTAGGATGTTCCGATGATGTTCCTTGAATGATGTAGGGATGTTCCTGAGATAATGTTTTCATCTTCCCAAGATAATGTTGGGAGTTTCTGGGATATTCCCAAAATGATGTTGGGATGTTCCTGGGTTGATGTTGGGAGTTTCTGGGATATTCCCAAAATGATGTTGGGATGTTCCTGGGTTGATGTTGGGAGTTTCTGGGATATTCCCAAAATGATGTTGGGATGTTCCTGGGTTGATGTTGGAAGTTTCTGGGATGATCCCAAAATGTATTAGCTGGAAAAGTATATAAACCTTAGAGTAGGAAACGGAGATTTCCTAAATATAACCATGGACCATTTCCCTGTGGAAAAAAAAAATCGAAAAGGGGGCCCCAACGCTCAATAGTGGAGTTGAGTGATGCCTCATATGAATATTTTGTGTGATGTTGCCATGGAAACAACAAAAATCACTGCAATGTACTCATATTCAATAGGCTTGTGACTGAGGTCACAACAATACTGTATGCCAAATTTGAATTCTGTAGCTGGAACAGTTAAATTTGGCTTCTGTCACGTTCAAAATGTCTGAAACCACAAAAACCCAAATTCAATAGGCTTGTAGTTGATAAACCAACAAGGCTACATAGCAAGCTTGAAATCTCTATCTGCAACGGTAGTCTATAAGCCACATCGTAATCCCAGAAGTACCGCATTTTACTGCATAGTGACGTCAGGCATGAGACTGAAGGGCAGGTTCAGGCACATGTGGTTTTTCCACGAGAGCGCACAATGCCAGGGCATTTTGTCTGAGTGCCGGTTCAGTAATTCATACAATAAATGCTGTTAAAGTAAGTTTAGCATTTTAGCACAAGTAAGCGTCCCGAGATGGCGGTGATGCTGGCTCTCGTGAAAAACAATGCATGTGCGTGAACCCGCCCTTCAGTCTCGCACCTGGCAAGAATATGCGCTAATAAGCGGTACTCATGGAATTATGTTGTGGCTTATTCAGTAGGAATTGTGGTCGCTTTCTATCTTTTAATCTAGCAATTAAAGACTGTTCTCCTAACACACAAGAATTGAGAATTTGCTGGTACAAGCACTGTGAGTTCTTTCGTACAGGACCATTTCATGGGAAATGTGTAACCAATATACTTTTGTACTTTGTCAGATTACTTCACCTCTTGTTACATGAAGTCTAAAACTTTGATCAGAAGAGGGCATGACAGCAATCCTGGTAAACTAGAAGAATACCTCTTCACAAAAGGGAGGTAACCAACCTAGTCATGTCCAGGAGTTGGGGTTCTGAATTGTCCTTTTCCATGATTATAGTCACAACAGAGTTGGAGAATCTTGAGAAAGAATTCTACACCATGGAGTGTCTTTCAGATTAATATAGATATAGTATAATTTGAAAAGCTATGATTCGTTAACATGTATGTATATTTGTACATATAAATGATACTTATTGTTGTATATATTTTATTGCTGTGATCTGGTACATGTAGGTATTTCTTCCAATAAACAAGGGAATTGTTTGAAGTATTAAATGCTTTGTTCTACCTAGAGACTACAGCCAGTACTAGTACTTTGTTCTACCTAGAGACTACAGCCAGTACTAGTACTTTGTTCTACCTAGAGACTACAGCCAGTACTAGTACTTTGTTCTACCTAGAGACTACAGCCAGTACTAGTACTTTGTTCTACCTAGAGACTACAGCCAGTACTAGTACTTTGTTCTACCTAAAGACTACAGCCAGTACTAGTACTTTGTTCTACCTAGAGACTACAGCCAGTACTAGTACTTTGTTCTACCTAGAGACTACAGCCAGTACTAGTACTTTGTTCTACCTAGAGACTACAGCCAGTACTAGTACTTTGTTCTACCTAGAGACTACAGCCAGTACTAGTACTTTGTTCTACCTAGAGACTACAGCCAGTACTAGTACTTTGTTCTACCTAAAGACTACAGCCAGTACTAGTACTTTGTTAAGAAGCATCCATAAAGTATGTACGCATGTTTGGGAGGTGGGGTAAAATGCCTTGTTCTTTATTAGGACAACAGACATTTCTAGAGAGTCAATTATGGCTCTTATCTATGGAAAGTCGCAGCTCTGACTGACCTTGTCAATAGTAGTAGCCCACAGTAATGGTTGCAATACTCGGGGACGGCAGAACAGGGGGAAGAGAGGCCATTCTCCCCCTCCCCCCCCAAATACTTTCAGCAAAAAAAAAAAAAAAACATAACAAAACAAAACAAAAACAAAGCAGACGAAGATAAAGAAAATTTGCAAAGTAAAGCGAAAAAACATGTATAAGCACGAGGGGCATCTGTGCTCATTCACATTCATAAGCTGACCTGTGTTCGGCTCCCCAACAAGTAGAAGAAATCTGTGTTAGGGGTCTAGTGACATGGTCAAAGCGTAATGAACCTTTCGATTTATATGATATTTCAATTATTTATTTTTCCGAACATCATCATTTGCTTAACATGAGGCAGTACCTAAAAGGTGCAACGACCCCTCAGCCAGACAGTTTTAGTCCATATATTGGTACACAATGGATGGAAAATGCATATATAAAAGCCTGAAAGATTTGGTTGAATGCAGAAGATGCTTTAGCAGTGGCTTGTAAAAGAACAAGTGAGAAATGACTACATTGTAGTCAAAACCTGCGGCAGTGGCAATAATACAGTGAAAGACATATCAGCGGAGGTAGTGATAATTGTAGAAAAAAAGCGCCATCTGCAAGTGTTTTCATGCCAAGGGAAGTAATTTTCAACTTCTAACCCACAATTGTAGGAATTGACTAATAGGTTTGACACCATATATATATATTCGCTTTCCCCGTTCAAAATCCGACGATGTTGACTGGTCCGTGCCGTCTATACTGAATTGACAGACGAAGTCATAATGATCGCTTTGGCAATGTCTTGGTACAAGTATCGTGTATTCCAAGTTTCAAAACATTCGGTTCAGCCGTTGATTTTTGCAAATCAAAAAGGCTTTCAAATATTTGGAAATCCAAACAAATTTCAAGGATTTAGTCATAGCGCGAACATCTACGCTCTTCAGTCTCCCTTCTCGCTTACTTTGCCGAGCAAAATGGGAAATTTATATTTCCTTCAAAGTTAATTTTCAATGAATTTATTATTAGGTCTATCACTTTGATCTGTGAAATTATGGAATGGGGTTGACGGCTTTATCGAACTGTTCAAGAGGCATAATGACATTTTTCACGATTCAAATTGAGACCTGTGACAGTCTTGATATTCGATTAGAATAATAAATTAAGTTTCTGCATTTATGTGCGTTATCATCTGCAAACTAAATACGGTACCTTGACACTCTTTTCCATGCAGCAATATCAATACATGGTTTGCTCCTTCTATACAAATGATTACCTATTTCATCCTTAGGAGATATCACCTACGGGCTCAGGAGTATTGTTGTGGCCCCAGCAGTGTGTCTGTCCGTCTGTCCGAGCCGTATCGCGAAAACTATTGCAAGGAAGTTCTTGAAACTTACAGGTTATGATCCTTTTATTTTTTACTTGTGCCTTTGAAACTTTCAGGTCTAACCGGTCATTAATTATGTTTTTACATTTTTTTTTATTTTTCTACCATTTTCCAGTCTTCTAAAAAGGGATCTCCAAGTATGCATACATTAGGCCTACTTTCATACTGATTTACATACTCTTCCTGGCATGTAGCATATCAAGAGTTCCATAGTAAAGTTGTATTTCAGCCATTGGTTCAGTGTAGTGAATGACTGGTCATTGGTTTGGTCTAGAAGTCTATATTCCTCTGCATATTCAGTAGTACGGTATTGCCAAACTAATTGTCGTATCACTACGCTGTTGAGAAAAAAATAGTCTGACATTAAAACTGTGAAAATCGACTTGTTATTTCGTCTAAAAGTTCTCAGAATGGATTTGAACGATAATAAACGCCTGTTTTATCGGAAAATGGCAACTTGTACTTTGTCTTGTAACAGAATTGTAGGAACCTGTGAGATTCTGTCAAAAACGAAAGTAGTCAAAAACGGAAGTAGTGCCCATGTGTTTGTGCTTCCTGCCAACACATCCGGTCGATGGAGTGATGGAGTTTTCAGTTTTAAAATGAACTGTGGTCGTCGGCCAGTACAAGCGGTGTCTCGCATAACAAGTCCTCTAAAATATACTTCATGGAAGATAGCGAAAGGTATGGCCAACCCAATAAATCAACACAAACATGATCGTTGAACTGTTGTTGTTGTTGTTGTTGCACTGACGTGAATGCATTACCAACGGAGATTCGTCAGGGGATGATGGGATGTGATTTTCCGCTATCGGAGCCAGTTTTTCTTAGAGAAGTGAAATTCTCCACAGTATCTGTATGTAATCTGTGCATTTTTATTCTGAAATTTGAAGGAAATCTGTTCAGGATCAAAGAAAATCTCCAATACCTCGCGTGGGTTTTTTTTTTTTTTTTTTCCAAAGCACAATGACGTTGGGCTTGCAATCTTGTAACATTGTGACTAGGCACTATGAAAATAACATGTGTGGTATTGGAGGTTTGTTTTGATTCGGAATAGATTTCCTTCGAATTTCAGAATAAAAATGCACAAATTACATAGAGATACTGTGGGGAATTTCACTTCTCTGAGATGAACTGGCTCCGATATTTAGCCGAAAATACCATCCCATCGTGATACAGCTCAGTAACTCTAGCCGGTTGTAGTTATTTCTTCCATCCCATGGGCCATGTGTAACATTTAAAAAAAATTATATTTCTTTTCTTAAAAATATATAAAACAGGGGTTGAATTGTGAATAATATTTTGTGGATATTTTTTAAAAATAATTGTTTCACATTAACATCAACTGCTTGACAGGATATGGGGCAACAGATAAACAGAGGACAAATGGACAAAAGACCCGTCCGACACTTAGTTTCAGGCCAGGGCAATAAGATCACAACTGTACATGTTTCCCCCCCCCCCTGTAGATATGTGGATATCTGGTCACTTTTTACCCCTCGGCCATTTTGGCCTCGGGGTATTGTCATTGCCATGTACGTCCGTCCGACATGTACGTCCGTCCGTCAGTCCGTTAACACATTTTAGGCAAAACCGCTTGAGATACAACCACCAAATTTTCAACACTTATTTATCTAGTGCTAAGTCAGATTCCTATTGAAAGTGGCTTCTCTCAGCCCATATTTTACAGAGTTCTGCCCCTTTACATATATATTTGTCCCCCGCTACTTAGTAGCAACACCGGTGTCCGTAATTCCGTTATTCCGTGATTCCGTAAGATTTTCTTGTCCGGACAATAACTCGTGAACGATTTAACCGATCAACTTCAAACTTGGGGTGTGCCTTGACATTGGCGAGAGGACGGTTGGGATTGTTTTTAGCAATGTACATAATCCAATATGGCCGCCGTCAGCCATATTGGATTATAAGCAGTTGGATCTTAGATTTTCTTGTCCGGACAATAACTCGTGAACGATTTAACCGATCAGCTTCAAACTTGGGGTGTGCCTTGACATTGGCGAGAGGACGGTTGGGATTGTTTTCCAGAAATATGCGTAATCTAATATGGCCGCCGTCAGCCATATTGGATTATAAGCAGTTGGATCTTGTCCGGACAATAACTGGGGTACGATTCAACTGATCTACTTCAAACTTGGGGAGTGCCTTGACATCGGTGAGGGGACGGCTGGGATTGTTTTTCAGCAATGTACATAATCCAATATGGCCGCCGTCAGCCATATTGGATTATAAGCAGTTGGATCTTAGATTTTCTTGTCCGGACAATAACTCGTGAATGATTTAACCGATCAACTTCACACTTGGGGTGTGCCTTGACATTGGTGAGAGGACGGTTGGGATTTTTTTCAGCAATGTGCGTAATCTAATATGGCCGCCGGCAGCCATATTGGATTATAAGCAGTTGGATCTTGTCCGGACAATAACTGGAGTACGATTCAACTGATCTACTTCAAACTTGGGGAGTGCCTTGACATCGGTGAGATGACGGTTGGGATTGTTTTTCAGCAATGTGCATAATCCAATATGGCCGCCGTCAGCCATATTGGATTATAAGCAGTTGGATCTTAGATTTCTTGTCCGGACAATAACTCGTGAACGATTTAACCGATCAACTTCAAACTTGGGGTGTGCCTTGACATTGGTGAGAGGACGGTTGGGATTGTTTTTCAGCAATGTGCGTAATCTAATATGGCCGCCATCAGCCATATTGGATTATAAGCAGTTGGATCTTGTCCGGACAATAACTATAGAATGATTCAACCGATCTGCTTCATATGTGGTGAGTGCCTTGACATTGTTGAGAGGAGGATTAGGATTGTTTTTCAAGGACGTGCTTAATCCAATATGGCCACCATCAGCCATACTGGATTTCATTGGATTTTAAACAGTTTGATCTTGTCTGGACAATAACTGGAGTACGATTCAACTGATCTACTTCAAACTTGGGGAGTGCCTTGACATCGGTGAAAGGACGGTTGAGATTTTTTTTCAGCGATGTGCATAATCCAATATGGCCGCCGTCAGCCATATTGGATTTTAAGCAGTTGGATCTTAGATTTTCTTGTCCGGACAATAACTCGTGAACGATTTAATCGATCAACTTCAATTTTGGGGTGTGCCTTGACATTGGTGAGAGGACGGTTGGGATTGTTTTTTAGCAATGTGCCTAATCGAATATGACCGCCGTCAGCCATATTGGATTATAAGCAGTTGGATCTTGTCCGGACAATAACTCGAGAACGATTCAACCGATCTACTTCATACCTTGGGGAGTGCCTTCACATTGTTAAGAGGATGATTAGGATTGTTTTTCAAGGACGTGCTTAATCCAATATGGCCACCATCAGCCATACTGGATTTCATTGGATTTTAAGCAGTTTGATCTTGTCCGGACAATAGCTGGAGTACGATTCAACTGATCTACATGTACTTCAAACTTGGGGAGTCCCTTGACCTTGGTGAGATCCCGGTTAGGATTGTGTTTCATGAACGAGCGTAAACCAATTTGGCTGCCATCTACCAGCGATATTGGATTATGTTGCATTTTAAGCAGTTGCATTTTGTCTGGACAACAACTAGAATAATTCAACTGATCGACTTCAAACTTGGGGAGTGCATGGACATTGGTGAGAGGACAGTTGTCATGGAGTATGTTTTATGGATGTGCATAATTCAATATGGGTGCCATCCGCTGTATTAGATTATGTTAAGCTCATCAGCGATATCTCCATGTTCAAATCATACTCTTCATCAATGATATGAGATATCATCGACCAAAAAAAATCGACCATAGAGATCCATGGCCCCCGCAGCAGCAGCGCCAGTTATGGTGGATGTAATCCACCATAACTGGTGCTGTTAGCGGGGGACATGGACCTCTACGGTCGATTTTAATTTCTATTTCTGTCCTATATGCATGAATGTAACCAACTATATCTGCAGAACTGTGTTCGGTATAGCTACTATATTTTGGAAACTTATTTATATTGTTGTATTCTACAAGCCAACAAAGGATTACTCGCCTCGGCTTATGGAGTTATGCCCCTTTCGGATGTAATAATCTCCGATTTTGTTATCTGTAGTTGAATGTACAAGTTATATCTGCAGATCTGTGTTTGGTACAGCTTATTCATCTCGGTTCTTATTTAACAGTAGTGCTAAGTCCGACGCCTATCGAAAGTGGCTCCCCTCGGCCCATACTTTACAGAGTTATGCCCCTTTACTGATATATTAATTTCTATTTCTGTCCTATATGCCTGAATGTACTACCGGTATATCTTGATCATCCCACATTGAACTATCTCTTCCCCAATTCACAATACACATGGGTCACAATCACTTGGGGAAAGCTGAGGGGTTTTGATTAGATCAATCTCATGTTATACCCCTGTACATAGTTGAGGGTATACTGGATTCCGACTGTCTGTCCGTCCGTGTGTCAGTGTATCCATCCATTCATCTGTCTGAGTTGTGGCTTGGGTTTGCTTTTCACATGCCATAACTCACTGCTATTTATCCAAACTTCTACACTCATAAAAACATGTTGGTCTAGACTCTTAAGGGGCTGAGGAGTTGTAGCACCTCTGGTGCCTCATGCTTTTTTTTAAATCAAATTCTGCAAATAAGAAACATTTCTTGTCAGTATCTATGGATATCTCCCTATAATCAATTCGCGAATATGTTTGTCATTAAGTCATTCGGAAGGTGATTTAAGTGCGAAATTTCAGGGTTAGTTCACTAAACAATGTCTGTGTGTATAAGAGAATCATGTCGAATTCTCGTTATTATCTTTTGGTACATCAAATAATTGCATTCGCGAAAATGACTTCCAAGTCAATATGAAAGGTATCTAAGTATCAAAATAAATTTATAAAACTCTCAAGGAAATCAAGGTCCTAGCTTTTGACAACGAGGTCAAATAGATCGCTTTTATGGTCAGTATCTGCTAATATATGACGTAATTTCATTCGTAAAACTGATTGACAAAGTAACGTAAATTGTGAAGTGTAGAACCAGTAAGTTCTAGCAGAAATGGGCTCTGACTTGAGAGAATGATGTCAAATGCAACATGTTTCTGCCCATTGTTTGCTGATACACATAAGTATTGATTTTACGGAAGTGATTAATGCAATTCTAAAGGGATTATGAGTGCGGAAGAGGACGAGAACATCAATACCAGCGAAGCAAGGCCCTGTCGTGCGAGAATGAGGATAGAGGGACTGTGTTCCGAAAGAGGATCATTCGAAATAGCTATGTGCCAAATTTCATGCTTGTAACCGAAAGTACACAATATAACTGCACAACTATGATGTACTGTTCGCGCATAGGGCTGTCTGACTCATTAAATACTACATAGTCATTTATGTATTATAAAACCGTTTGCGCATAAAGTCAGTTTTGAGTATTATCAATGAGTCGGTATAGCTAAGACATTAAGTGCAAGTCCAGGGATTGGAGGGTCATTGTTTCGATTCCCACAGAGGGTTAAGTTATTCTTCCTTTCAAAACATATTTTCATATATGCGAATTTCTTGGGGGTAAAGTTAAACATCTTTATTCGGTGAAAGTTGCTGAGTTGTTCCGCTTACTTCTGAAACGTAATTGTTGCGTTTGTTTTTATGATGCATGATCTATAATTTGATACCAAGTATTATTCAATGTTAATCATAATGATAATGCGTTACTTGTTATGCTTCTTCACCAATTTGTGTTTTATCTAGATTGGGTAGATAAAATGATTACTAGATTAGTGAACTTATTTTTCTACTTTCTAAGACCGTCGCCTGTGACTGTATGCAAATTAGCTGAACCACTGACAAGGTTGCGGCTCATCTTCTTTGGTATATAAGAAATCCAAGGATCTTAAATTGTATATACATGTGCATACTGTTCAATGAAAATGGTAATATCTGAAGACAGTGACTGATGTGGCGACCGACAGCTTTTAAGTGACTGACATAAGAGAATTGAAGTCTGAACGGAAATCAACGAAGCAATAATTCATTCCACCGAATATAGTTGCAAATCAATTCAAACGTGCCTGAAGACAGTGTTGTCATGTGAGGTTGAAAAGAAAAGTGTGGCAGAGATCACACTCTCTTAGCGCATGCGTATTTCAAAAAGTCACAAGAAGAAGAACAACAACAACAACGCGAGTCTCTCGTAGACCTGCGTGCCGCAGGTAATAATGTATGATAAATGTAGTGTGAGATGTTGGATGCATTGAAGTTATAATAAATAATTTGACATGGCAAAAAATATGGTGGAACAAAAACGAAAGGCTTCAAGCCATTCTGGCTTTGAACCCTAATAATAATCTGAACCAGCTGCAACAGTTCGGCTTCTAGAGCGTCCACATAATTATATGGATATTTCCATTTAGTTGCCATGGGAACCACAAAAAACCCATCAAAATGTACCCAATTTGGATAGGCTTGTGCACTTTCACACAGCAATGTTGCATAGCAAATTTGAAATCTCCAGCTGCAATGGTCCGACTTGTACAGCGCGTCAACGTCATTACATGGATATTTTCCGTCTTGTTGCCATGGAAACCACAAAAACCATTAAAATGTATCCAATTTCAATAGGATTGTGCTTTGCCACACATCAATGCTGTATACCAAATTTGAGGTCTCGAGATGGAACAGTTCAGCTTCTAGAGCATGCTCTACAACTGCTCTACCCATGAATACCCCAGTATAGTTCATCCCATTACATCATTCTATGTGGCGATTTCAACTGCGACCTAACTTCAGAAGTCACTGAGAAGCGGAAAACTCAGCTCCGCGTACTTATGGATCAATTCAGATTGCTCAGTTTCACAGAAGGTCCAACTTTTGAACATCCTAACGGTCGGGACTTTCTCACTACCACGTCAGAAACATTATTTCTCAAGATACACCGGCTTGACAGAGTATACAGCAACAGCTCTGATCATTTTCCGCTGGTTATGAGACTACTATTGAACACTCCTAAATTATTCACCCAGCCAACAGTATCCCTGCCCAAGTTGTCTGCCTGAAAGTCCAATGGAGTAAGGTTGACCAGCGAGAATATTCGGAACAGTTAGAACAAGGATCAAATCCAGTCTGCAGGACAGTATGTGACATTCATATGATCTACTCCAAGATCTGTAGTGTTCTGACGTCTGAATTACAACGCATATAAGGGAAGAGGTGCCGACATACTGACAGAGCTACAGGACTTCACAGAATAGTCTTCTGGTTAACCTATTCTAAAGCACATACCAAGAATCTAACGATTCGTGATATGTGTTGTATCTCAGGTACGCTTTTATTGTACCTGTTCATGTGGCAACTTGGATGTCATGACCACACTGACATAAGCGGTATTAGATACCAATCTATAGAGCTATGATGGAAATGCTCTGACGACTTGTATATTGGTAATTGGTGAGCTGTGTCGCTGTGACAACTCGTGCACTGGGTATTGGTGAGCTGTATCGTTGTCAGATGAAAATAACGACGTTTAACACAAAAGACTGGTCTGTAAGGCCCGATGTTGAGCCAGCATCAACTTCCCACAATGCCAACATATATCAAAGACCAAAAGGTCTGTACAGGGGGCGGACGTCGGGGATGAAACGTCCACCAGCAGAATCTCGCCATATACAGGTAAAAATTACAACGCATATAAGGGGAGTGGGAAGAGGTGCCGACATTTTGACAGAGTAACAGGACTTCACAGTATAGTCTTCTGGTTAACCTATTCTAAAGCATATACCAATAATCTAAAGATTAGTGATATGTGTTGTATCTCCGGTACGCTTTTATTGTACCTGTTCATGTGGCAACTTGGATGACTTGCCCACACGGCCTCTAGCACCGGCATAAGCGGTATTGGATACTAATCTAGAGAGCTATGATGGAAATGCTCTGACAACTCGTATATTGGTAATTGGTGAGCGGTGTCGCTGTAACAACTCGTGCACTGGGTATTGGTGAGCTGTATCGTCGTCAGATGAAAATGACGACATTTAACACAAAAGGCTAGTCTGTAAGGCCAGATGTCGACCCAGCATCAACTTCCCACAATGCCAACATGTATCAAAGATCAAAAGGTCTGTACAGGGGGCGGGCCTCCAGGACGAAACGTCCACCAGCACAATCTCGCCATATACAGGTAAAAATTAACTTATGTTGATGAAAACGGGTCTGGGGGTCAGAGTCATATTTATTACACAAGTCTTTATTCAGGAGTTCATCAAACTCTTACTCCTGGAATACTCGTATTCAGTATGTCGGCACCTACGGCACTCATGAAGCCTTACAAGCCTCTTCTCAATCACAGAAACCACCATCAACTCGGCATAGGTCTCTCTGAAATGAAGAAATCGCCGAAGTAATCTCGAAAAGTAAGCTAGTGCACCAGGAGTGGAAGTGTGTGGACTGCCCACGCGAACCGACTGAACCTCTGGTTGTACAACGCAGACAAGCAAAATTGATGTCCGCCGGATGTGAAGAAAAGCTGCTGCTGTGAACCGTGACCTAAAACTACAATCTATAATGAATGCTCAATTCCAGGATAAAAACCTCTTTTATTGCCTGGTAAAGTCTCAGCGGAAAGTACAGTCCAGTCAACTCACTAAACTAAATGTCCAGTCTTACTCATGTGATGATGCCCCCAAGGGATGGCAAGCCCACTTCAGTACCCTCACCACGGATGCCCATGCATGGCCTAACAGCAGAACATCTTAAATATGGTGTTCAGTGTGTAACCGAGTACATCCTGATACTTCTAAATGCAATCCTCCGACATAGGAAAATTCCTGACACGATGGAACTAGGACTATTAACGCCAAATCTGTCTCGGCAAATTATAGAGGCATCACTCACACCCGTGGTTTCAAAAGTTCTGGAGAACATCATTCGCAGCAGAATCCAGGATACACTGATGATCGAGAGAGCAGCACCCATTACAGTTCGGCTTTACCCAGAAAGTATCTCCTCTATTCAGTGATCTGGTACTTCAAGATGCCGTCCTTGGACACGGAACAAGGCTCCATCCAGTATATGTCGGTCCCTGGATGCGAAAGCAGTCTTTGATGTAGTCCATCATTCAAGCCTATTCAGGAAACTGTACTCTGCCGGCATTGATGGATCTCTGTGGCTATTAATTCGGGACATTCATGCGCAGTGAAATGGTGCGGAATGCTGTCTGACCCAATCGCCATCGAACAAGGGGTACGAGAGGACAGTCCTTTCAACTGATTTATACAATGTCTACATTAACAACCTACTGGCTACCCTGGCAAGTACCACTTACGGAATTCGTATAGGGATAACACCGTATGGGGCTCCCACCTGTGCTGATGATGTCGCTCTGGCAGCCACGACCGACACAGATTTACAGTGTATGCTTGAAATATCCTCTGATTATAGTCACAACCAGTTCTATGAACTCCAGCCAACTAAAAGTGTAGGTCTCACGGAAATTAGCAAAACTATCGATGAGCAAGAACTCCCTACACCCACATCTGCAGTACACCTTGGGATACATCGAGATGGTACTATAGTAAATCCTAAGCTGACAATTGACGAAAATATCAAAAAAGCAAGAAGGGCAATGTATTCCCCCATGGGTGCAGGGCTACACGGCAAAAATGGCCTTAACCCACATGCGCTTCACATTTTCCAGAGACGAATATCCTCCCAATCTTACTGCATGGAACAGAGACTCTCCTACTGACTCGAACCGATATTGGCAAACTTGAGCAATTTCACAAGAAAACATACTGTCACTACAGATCAGAGTTGGTGGTCCTCCACCATTCATACTCCTGGAAATATAATAGGGCCGCGAATTCACATCCACATGCTAGCAAGCCTGCGAAACATCATAGCTGTGGAAAATTCTACCCTACACAACATTGTCATCCGTCAAGTCTTCATGAAGGGCCTCGACAAGATAAGCTGGTTCGCACTGACCAGGAAGATACTTGCAAAATACAGTCTTCCATCCATCCACATGTTGTTGGATAATCTACCACCTAAACAGGAATGGAAGAGGATAGTAAATCGGACAGTCACCATCTATTGGACAGATCTCCTGACCACCAGAGCAAAAATGTATCCATCTCTTAGCTACCTAGTGAGTGGTATACCCGGGAAGCCGCATGTGGCTCTATCCTCATCCGTCTGGTCGCAACAACAGAAATATCTCATTGATAGGATTGGAAGTGTACTGAAGAAGTTTGTGAAGTTCGTATGTTTCAAATCCAAGCAGCCTTATCTATCTGGACAGTATGAGGCTCTTTGTAAATCCTTTAATATTCCTCCTTTGTATACCAGCCTCAGACTTGTACTTTCTTCATAAATGCGTCCATTCAATAATTGACTCTCCATATCTTGTTGAACGGGTATGTTTTAATTGTCCGTCTAGACGGCTTCTATCAATAGATGTTTTTAGACCAGAAAATCCTAGAATTAACCTGAAGAAATATAGCTTTTTTAATAGATCGATGAATCTTTTTAACGAACTAGCAAGACATTCCGATTTAGTTATCTTCATCAGCCATACTAGTTTTATACGCAAAGTTTAAGCCATTATGTCTTAGGTCGTTGGCATCTCTAATACAATCTTTACTGTGTGACTTCATGTTTTATGTACATAATTCTTATATTATTTTCTCCTTTATTAATCTCTTATATTGTTACTATATGTTTGTTCCTGTTATCAGACCTGTAAGTGGGCCTCAGGCCTGTGGGTTTCTGAAAATAAATATAAATACAAATCCTCTGTGACGTCAAACCCAGCAGATATCCGCCGACTCCCAGTTAGACTTCTGATTCTCACTGGGTCCTACTCTTCAAGCAAATAGGGCAGCTTTCAACCAATTTACGGTCAACCCTCAAAGCCAGCTGTGTTTGAGTGGAACGGAGGATCGGACACATTTTCTGCTGATTTACCCTTCGCTGAAAGACATCCGTATGATGGCCGAGAGGGGCCATCGCGTCTTTCATTTCTAATTTAGGGTAGGAATACACCAGAGCCGTTGCGTTGGCGCAGGCGGCAACGCTCGCGACAACGCATTTGTCCGTGCATTCACCATATGCGTCTTTTGGCTGCGATGGAGACTGCGTATATGCCTATACTTAATTTAAATAACATAACGTATGGTAATTCAGCACCAAGTAGGCGCTTTATAACCGGACGGAAAATGTTGTGGTGCCCTTTTCCAACAGCTACAGGCATGGAGGAAAGAGCAACATTGGCCATAATGGATATGATGGATGATGAAGACGACGATGACAATGGAATGTTGGCCCTAATGGCATTGACTTTGGTGCGAAAACCTAGAGAGTGTTGGGTGCATCCAATACTCTTGAAAAGAAAGCGCAAAGGAGAATTTTACAAGACGATATATACCTGAACTAAAGAAGTACGATGATAAATTCAAGGCGTATTTCAGACTGACGCAAGAGCAGTATAGACTCGTCCGGGGGTACATCCATGATGATATTTCAAAACAACACACTCACTTCAGAGAGCCCATATGTGCAGAGGAAAGATTTGCCATTTGTTTGAGGTAAGTAAGGCCGAAGTATATTGATAAGGTATGATATTTAATTACAAATAGTGACAAATACAAATGAAACATTAACATCACGCCCGCAATGTTGAACAGTAGCCCAAGACATGTGCCCTCAGTGGTTTTTCCACTACTTTTGTTTTCAAATTAAAAGTGTCGATGGGCCTTGATTTCAATGTTGAAAAAAGTAATGTTCACACGTTTTAATCAATCCATCGTTACGGGATATGGACATAGCCTACTGCAATATCTAACAACCCGTGGTAGGCCGACACTTACATCTGTGTGTAATTATTAGTATTACTGTTTTGTGAAACATCATCAAAGGTTTGTGAAAATATGGCCATCGAAGAGTGGGGGCGATTTTCATATGGTGACATAATAGGCAACGTGTCATCCACACTGTGGCTTCGGCCCTGAGACGGTACGGCTGTGAGGCGCATTATAGGTACGGAACGAAGGCATATCTTGGGTATGCCTACCGATGGGTTGCTGGTTCTGCTGAGGCATCATCGGCGTGAAACGATTACGCCTACTTTCTATGTCGAAGAAAATCTGGGCACTTTTCAGTTTGACTTCTGCCTTTTCGAGGTCATTGAAGCTGCTCATTTGGTCTGCATATGATTTCAGGAATGATTCCTCCGGTTTGATTGGCATCGGTGCTGGAGCATGATGAGGAGTACTCAATTTCTGAATCAGTTCATATCTGCTCTGTTCTGACCTTTCTTTTGCCTTTTTGCTTTCCTCCAGATAAGAGCAAACAGTTTCCACTGTGTTCCTCTTTCTGTCTTTTAGGAGGGTACACCGGCTTGATTTTAGGTGAAATTGCTTTGCTCTTAGTGGTTGCAGAAGTGGAAGCACATACAACTTCAGTGGCATGTGATGGGACATCTTCACTACTGAAATGAACAAAAAATTTCGTTATGTCAAATCCTTATATCAATGTTTTTGTTATTCTTTTTCAGATTTTTGGCCAGTGGCGAGACCTTCCAATCTTTGGCCTTTTCATACTACGTAGCGCCGTCAACAATCGGGAAAATTGTATTGGAGGTCTGTACTGCTATATGGGATACTATGTCAGCTGAATACGTCAAATTTCCACAGTCAAAGTTCGAATGGGAAACGATTGAAACAGCTTGGAATTTTTCGAACTGCTGTGGAGCATTGGATGGGAAACACGTGGTAATGAAAGCCCCCGCCAAGAGTGGATCCCTGTATTACAATTACAAAGGCACATTTTCAATTGTATTGCTGGCTCTTGTAGATGCTAACTACCAGTTCATCATGGTAGACGTTGGTGCTTACGGAACAAATAACGATTCTGGTATCCTGGCCGCATCCGCATTCGGTAAGACATTAGCAGCAGATGCTGTTCCATTTCCCGATGATCGTCCACTCCCACGTTCTACAGATGATCAGCAAATGCCATTCGTATTTGTAGCAGATGAAGGATTACCCCTGACTGGTCGCATCATGCGCCCCTATGCTTCGAGGGGGAAAACCTTGCAAGAAAAGGTGTTCAACTACCGTTTGTCAAGGTCACGTAGAATGGTCGAAAGTGGATTTGGATTACTTGCCCAAAGGTGGCGAGTTTATCACTCCAAAATTGGAGTTCAACCTGAAACGTGTGCAAAGATTGTAAAGGCAACAATCGTCCTGCATAACTTTATACACAGATCGTCCACTCCTTCCCAGATTGACGCAGAAATGAGGGATTTTAAAATGCCCAAAAATGGAGAAGAGAAACCCCCCTCGGCGTTTCTACCCCTGCAGAGAAGAAGAGGCCATAGACAGAACAAAATTAGTGAAGAAATACGAAACAAATTTGGGAAATACTTTATGGAAGAAGGACAAGTCGAGTGGCAAAATGAAAGGGTCGCAAGGGGATTGTTCGAAGTCATCTGATATTCTCATTCTGAAGACCTGTGTCACTCACATCAGACGATTGTGAGTCATCTGTATGCACATCGTGTTCAATCGGCAGGAAACAATCAGTTGACACGTTTGTTTCCGTTCTGGACAAAAGTAGAGATACACGTTTTATCTTTTGGTTATATGTTTAGTCCCAGGCAATGCATTTTACCAACATTGCCAATAATTATTTTCTCTAAATGAGTACTAGGCTGGCAGCTATTTATGGCACTAACTATCATTAATTACTGAAATAGTGCATATTTATTACTATTGCTTACATTTTAGTTCCTACGAAAGGAGCATAGAATGCCATGCTTCGCCACCATTTCCACTTTGGCTCTTTCACGCTGTCCCTCGAACAACCAGACCGTTTGCTCTTTTCATATTCTTTCTTTTTTTTGGAATAAGTGTCCCTGGTGGACCTCCATTTGGTTTTCCATACATCAACTAAAAACAAGAAAACATTGCTATGTGAATTAATGGAACAAGAAATTATATATAGGGCATACTTGTACATGTAGCCTATTTCCGAAATGGATATCTTAATAAACTGGTAAAGCTATTATACGAAAATGTGTTCACCTGTAGCGTCGTTTTTGCTCATAGCCGCGTGAATGGATTCCCATATGTTTTTCTGGACATCCTGGTCTTTATACCCTTTGTTGGATTTATCAAACAATGCCGGATTTTGCTGAATCAAGTTCAGCAACTTCTCCATTTCTGAATCTGTAAGGTCCATTGTATCACATTTACTTTTTGTTGTGGCCATGGTGATTGTAAATGCTACAAGAAAAAGGAAAGTTTAGGTGACGTCTTCAATTCGGCACCGGCAACCAGCCGACCTCTGACCTTCTATTGAGTGGAGGCAGGGATGTAAGGGGGTGTCCCACTTTTGGACCCCCCCCCCCCTTCAACGAGAAGGCACAGGTCTACATGTACGGGGAATGATGTAGGAATGATATTGTCTAGTATAATTCCTCCAAGGTCTTACATGTTATAGGCCTGTACCTACTAATAGCTGCATGATGAATGTCATTGTTAGCCATTGTGGAAATATTCAGGAGATAGGTGATAATCGGCGTTTTTTGATCATACATACCGTAGCGTCTGATGCCAAAGTGTGCATAATAATGTCCTTGACCTTCCAAAGGCAATGCGTAGGCCTGTGCAGCGCGTCAAAAAATGGAAAATTCCCAATTCCAACGGCAACGCAAAGCTATAACGCAACCGATACTCAACGCAATGCGAATAGTGTGTTCACCACTTCTTTTTGCAACTTGTTCAATTTGTTGCGACAACGCATATGCGAATCGCATTGCGATGACGGCTCTGGTGTATTCCTACCCTTAACGTGATGGAGCTATGCGATGAAGCTATGCGATGGAGCTATGCGATAAAAAGTTGCGCTATGCGATGCGCGATGAGGCTATGCGATGGAGCTATGCGATAAAAAGTCGCGCTATGCGATGAGACTATGCGATGGAGCTATGCGATGGAGCTATGCAATGGGGCTATGCGATGGAGCTATGCGATGGGGCTATGCGATGGGGCTATGCGATGAAAAGTCATTGCGCATGTTCGTTAAAAAACGAGGCTGAGTTGGACGCCATTATTCAACATTCTATGATGGCCGAGAAGGGTCATCGTGGGTTTGGCATTAGAACATGAAATTCAAAAGGCGAAGATGCGAAGTTACCTGTACAATAGGAACATATATGTTTATTCTAAATATGAAATACAGTCTATCTTATCTTCTTTTTTGAAACGAAAACCCGAAACCTGATAGTACTCTATATTCTCTCGAACCATTCTTGACATGCTATGTTCGTCTGGACAGTTTCATCGGAAGAATGGTCAAACTATATTGAAGTAGATCCAGATGTGGACAGGACATTAGTGTTCGCTGTCTATATGAATGTAGCATGGTAAAAAACGCGTCCACTGTTTTGAAGACGAGCCGTTGCGATACAGGAATTTACACAGTGTGAGCATTCAGAGCATTTTGACATTCAATGTATCGTTTCACAAATATATTAAAATAAGGCTTTTCGTCGTCCAAAGCAATAATCTCCAATTAATTTCTAGCGAAATTTTGAAGGGAACGAGAAATTTGTTGCTTCAGTCGAATTAACGATCCAGGTTTTCTTTATTATGGAAATGAATGAGTTGTGCAAATATTTAAATACAGTCACGTCGTCAGTTCCGATCTACTGTCCGTTCCGACCAACTTCCCGAAACATCCCTTCTTGTCACAACCAAGATAACGCGAAATCTTAAAACATTTGGTGCAGTCGGCATGCATATTATTTCTCAAGTTTCTCAGTGTCCAAGGACATTTTGTACCTGTTTTATTGTGAATGTTCATGATTTTTTGTACTCCTGCTCGCGAAATAAATAGCATGTTTTTGCCCATGCGAGATGAGGGGCCTAGAATTTTGTCCAGTTCGCACCTCGAGCTGACCAATTTCAGAACCTGTAGTCTTCAAGCATATGGTACACGGTCTTTATCCTAACAGATCTCTACCAGTGCAAACGATCTCTACCATCTGCACAACGATCTCCACCAGCTAATATTACGGGTTTACGAACAGTGGTATGTACCAATTTCAGTTATTTTGCCAGGAAGACCTGAGTAATACTCGGAATGATATAGCGCAGTGTACGCCTAAATGTACGAGGAAATATATTTCGCTCTTGTTTCAAACGCACGTCCTCTGATTATTTCGTAATCAGGGACACCGATCGCCCCATCGACGATTCAGTATTGAGAATGTGATGATATTTTCCGGTCTTTAATGTCTTGAATTGAAATCCTGATAGAAAGGGGCTACTTTATAACGAAATATTGTCAAATTGCAGACAAATTTCACATATACGGGTAAAAATAAGCAAGTTTATGTGAAAATATGTGTGCTCAATGTACTTTTTAGAAAGGTGAGTTGTCTCACCTTTATTATCAGATCTAGAAAATTTCTGATTTTAGGGTTGTCCGAAGTACACGTATGAAAATAGTTCCAAATTGTTTATTCTTTCTCGGACCAGAATAGTTATCCTTCAGTGGTTGACAGGCTAATTAGCATGTATTTGACCCCTTTCCTGTATTAAATAATACTCTGTTAATTGTTTTCCTTCAAGATATCAGATTAATACGCACTAAAGTATGGAAGCCTGTTTCGGTCACTCTTCCAAAGATTGACCTCAGCTCAGAGAAATACAGTTCAGGAGGCAACATGTACATGTGTAAAGAGCTGCCCTACCATAGCTCTAGGGGCTGTACATGTATCTATGCTGGGTCTAGTTTCTGATGAAGTGGTCAAGCTAAAACTAGGTCATCACATGGACTGGTGTTAGGAATATATGTACAATGTACATGTATGTTGTGAAATTAATGAATCAATTGAACTTAAACTTAGAAATAATACTACATGTATCTGACATATCTGAGAACTGAAATATTCTGAGATGGATGTCTTGCCACTTGTTGTTTCATCAGCACTCCTGTGTACTAATACTTTCATTCAGTACCAGTACCGGGTATATGTATAATATTAGTACCACTACATATGGATCAGCTTGGTATTATGGCCAGCTTTTCGTATGTTTTTTGGGGAGCTTTTTCAAACAAATAGATACTATTTTGAATTGAAACTCTAAGAAAGAAATCTGCTACTCAGGAAGCAGGTATTCTTTTGAGTTTTACTGTCTCCACTATTGCAGCCCGAGTCAATCAATAGTGACAGACTCACTGAAAATGATACTCGGGTATAACAATCAGTTAAAAACTATTTTTCCTGTGAGCCATAAATTACAAAATACTAATTTATAAATGGAAGTACAGTGCAATAAAATCTAGATTATGCAAAGAAAAGTTCACTTACGATGGATGGTATCTGTCCCAACGCTCAATCAACACCGTTTATCTTCTGACCCACCTTTCTATATATGCCCATGGGCCTAGTTGGAAATTAGAATTACAAAGATCTCTACCAATTTCTGACAACTATCTCTACAGGTTCGGTGCATGGAAAGTGTTGGACAAAAATCTGCAAATCAAGTCGTATGAACAGGCCTAGAACCAGAGATGTATTGTGCGGATTTGTCTGATGCCAAGTTGCACACGCACGCACGAAAGATGATCGAGTCAGTTCGGTCTTGTCATTGGGAGCTCGGTAAATTACGTACCGGTACACAATGTGACCTTCGTCCGAAGGTTCGAAGTGAGAACGAAGAAATTGGCTTGATATAATGAAGATGATCTCAACACTCTTAACATGAAAGCGTTTTATTTAACATTATTAATGTCCGAGGAGTTACACCATCATATAAGCTGTTATATTTGTAACACTCTCAGAAAGTGTTGAAAAAATATCTAACATTATATTACACTTTACTAGGCTGAATTTAACACTTGTGTAGTGTTGTATTGCTCATCATACTGCAATATAATGCCGGATATAAAACTTTTTTTCAACGCTTTTTGTCAGTTCTCGGACATTTATAGTGTTAAATACAACAATTTCAATTAAACACTTTCTGAGAATGGAAACGTTGTCCAGTGACCAACCCTAGATTTTGTGGTGTGAGTAGCGGAGGTGTTGATCAGTAGAACAAATTAAATAAATTAAATGGTCTTAGATCTAGATTTTTCTGTATATACCCTCGAATATCATCACGTCGCACGTGATTTTGCCAAAATCATGGAAAATACATTTTCTGCGCAGCAAGGCAAGGAATTCAAGGCATAGGCCTACAGATATATCCGCGTGCATTGTTTTTATTGGATCATAAACACAACGGAAAGTCGATAATAAATGAATAAATTTTATCTGAATTTACATTTAATCCAAATGTATGGTGTTGAAAATTGCATTTTAAGACTACGAAACAATCTCCAAACTCAGAAACCGTCATGTGAGCTATGCTGATATTTTTAACACTGTTTCCCGTCATGCGATCTTTTTATCATCGAATAATTTTGTGGGTCGTCGATCCACTTTTTTATGTAAAAAGTTTCAAGTGTTTCTATCTCCATAGTTTTCGCGAGGTCATTAACTCCCCTGATAACATCTCTCATCGGAAAGATGAAATGTCCTAAAATAATTGTGTTACGGCAATAGAAAATATATGTACACAATTTGTGAAAGTTCTACCTCGATCGCTTTATGATTACGTATAGTTATGACATGAAATAACTGGAATTCGTAGCATGTAATATTTCCTGAAAAAAAGGATCTAAATGGAGTCATTCTATTTTTTCGATTTCAACCGCACCACGTATAGGCCAAAATGCCGCCTTATCGTACCATCTCTTTTTTTGTCCTCCGCCACGAAGTGGTGGGAGGACTTGGAAATGCTAGCCGTCCGTCCGTCCCACATCTTGTGAACGCGATATCTTGAGAACAATTCGACCAATCGACTTCAAACTTGAGAAGGTGCTTCACATCAGTTAGACGGCCATTGGCATTGATTTTCATTGAGGTACGTAATCCAAGATGGCCGCCATCGACCATATTGGATTCTGTCCGTCCCACATCTTGTGAACGCGATATCTCAAGAACAATTCGACCAGTCGACTTCAAACTTGAGAAGGTGCTTCACATCAGTTAGACGGCCATTGGTATTGATTTTCACTGAAGTACGTAATCCAAGATGGCCGCCATCGACCATATTGGATTCTGTTCGTCCCACATCTTGTGAACGCGATATCTCAAGAACAATTCCACCAATCAACTTCAAGCTTGGGAAGGTTCTTCACATCAGTCAGACGGCCATTGGTATTGATTTTTACTGAGGTACGTAATCCAAGATGGCTGCCATTGACCATATTGGATTCCATCCGTCCCAGATCTTGTGAAAGCGATATCTCGAGAACAATTCAACCAATCGACTTCAAACTTGGGAAGGTTCTTCACATCAGACGGCCATTGGTATTGATTTTCACTGAGGTACGTAATCCAAGATGGCTGCCATTGACCATATTGGATTCTGTCCATCCCACATCTTGTGAACGCGATATCTCGACAACAGTTTGACCAATCCACTTCAAACTTGAGAATGTGCTTCGCATCAGTTAAACGGCCATTGGTTTTGATTTTCACTGAGATACGTAATCCAAGATGGCTGCCATGGACCATATTGGATTCACTCCGTTCCACATCTTGTTAACACGATATCTCAAAAACAAATCAACCAATCGACTTCAAACTTGGGAAGGTTTTTCACATCAGTTAGACGGCCATTGGTATTGGTTTTCACTGAGGTACATAATCCAAGATGGCTGCCATTGACGATATTGGATTCCATCTGTCTCGGATCTTGTGAACGTGATATCTCGACAACAATTTGACCAATCAACTTCAAACCCGAGACGGTGCTTCACATCAGTTAGACAGCGATTGGTATTGATTTTCATTGAGGTAGTATGTAATCTAAGATGGCTGCCATTGACCATCTTGTATTTCACTCACCCATATTGTACCCATCTGTGTTGTGAACGCGATATCTTCATCTATTCCACTCATCGATTTATAAACCTCACCATCCACAAATCCATATACAACTACAGACTTACATTCCAGTGTTACACTACCCATTACTGCTTTCCAAACCTCCTCAAATTGTCTCAACAATTCCAGATGAACGTCTCTTTCCACATACACATATCAACTTTCCAAGTTATATTTAAGGAGATATTGGAAGCGTATATGCTGTATGCTCTCAAACAGGCTACTTGGCGGAGGACCTGCTAGCTACTCAGCTTGTTCAATTTCAAATCGCCTTTATTTGTGTACCGGTAAATGTATCTTTTTGTCGAAAGCATCAGCGTGTTGATAGCACATTGTTCTTTTCCTCCAACGTAATCATGTTAGGGAGACCCTTATCAATAAATATATATGAAAATCAATAAAGACAAAATCATATTACCATGTTTGAGCGATCTCGCTCTATAAAATGGAGGAAAAAAGGGTCGTTTTTGCTCAATAACTTTGATTCCTTCGAAATCAATGCTCCAAAACTAAAGGCGCATTAATCTATCTATTGTTCCTTGTCCTTCAATTAATTTGCCATTTTAAGAACCAGTCAATGTTGTTTCAGTAGCGTGACAGATATTTGGCCTATTAAATTAGATAAATAAGTTACTTTTTAGCAAACGACCTCTTTTACCTCCATTTTAGCGGGCTCGCCCTAACATGGTAATATGATTTTGTCTATATTGATTTCCCTTGTAGACTCATTGGTTTCAGCTTCTAAATCCCCCAGAGTAAGCCTGTCCCAAACTTAAAAAATAACGAAAATACATCAGGCTTTAGCTTGCACGTGCTATAAATCTAGATACTCATATGGGTACGCTGTGCTATGTGGTTTACAGACCTTTTCGGTGCTTGGCTGATTATTTTGCCTTGACCGGGCATGCTCCTCTCCAACATCTAACAATTTTTCGCTTCACGCACCGGTAGAGATAATTTCATTACGGGTAGAGATCGTTTGCACTGGTAGAGATCTGTTTGATAAATACCGTGTGGTATGTGGGTTAGCCCAGGGGTGCAGGCCGAATGTTCCCAATAGAGAATAGAAATAATCCAAAACATTTAGAACAATTTTCGACGTCACAATGACGTCATATAAATTACTCGTATATGTGCTGGGGAAGTTTGACACACTAATTTATTTGACCTATATACAGAACGGAAAAGAATTATGAACAGAAAATTTCTTTCTTTCTTTATCTATTCTTAGTGGGGTCATTTTAAGTTATAATCCAGAATCCTATTGGCAAAGGATCATGAGTATCTCCAAGATAACTCTCGACAGGGGAACTGAAAAATTTGCGTTTTCCTCCAGATTTCAGCATTTCTTTACTATATAAAAGCGCATGGAATTGTTTTAGATTTCTGGAATAATATTTTTCTGTCAGAAATATTGCTGGAAGAAATGGTTAGAAATCGTGAAAATCCGCGTTATAATCGACCACGAGTACCTACCAAGGAAGTGGTGCCATCGGAGCGGCCATAGTAGTTTGTTTTCATTTTCTGTGGAGCTTTCAAATCTTGCGTTTAGGATCAGTCATTTTTTATTAGTTTAACCTCACATTTATCGCAGCTTGATTGACCGATGTTTTATATTTAGAAACATGTGTAACATACATGTATCAAGCTCATTGTGGATCTGGTGCATTGGAAAAATGCAGTCTGGCCACAAAATCTAATCATAGCCATGAAATTTCTCTGTCAATCACGGTAGAAAGATTATTCAAGAACGGTCAATGAGACGGCACCAACAGTCCAATAAATGTAAAATACTTGGTAAGGCAGTTGAAGTATTATTGACCAACAATCAATAAATGTTTAGCAGTAAATAACCAAACGAATGTTCAACATCAGTGAGTTATGTGAGTCAGACGAAAGGTCGTTAGTGTAGGTGAACTTAATGGAAATGGAAAGGTCAGCTGAAATATTACAATTTAGAAAAAAAGAGCGCAAACTACGTCAGAGATGAAAATGTCAGAACCCTTCAGAAAAACGCATACTAGGTCCGAAAGCTAATTAGTCCACGAGCTAGGACCCGAAATTTGACTTATTGGTACCATCTTGAGGGGCAAAGCTTCATGATGTTTTTCTTATCACGTGATACCTGTAGGTGACAAAAAACCCTGCTGGCCATGTCAGAGTGGCAGCTAAGTATCAAAAAAGTGGATCAATCCAAGATGGCGTCCCAAATGCTACGAAAATCCATGATGATCAAAGAAAGATCTCTTGGTCAAGCTACAGGTCTTTCTTTCTGTTCAATTCCTGTCCAAGTTTACACAATGGCTGATCTAATATAGTGAAGCAGATCATGTGCTGTATGGTGTGGCAACATAGTCTGAATAATATGACAACCAGTGAACGGTAACCCTACCTGACCAAGGCGGGAAATCATGGGCACTTTTTAAAAGTTTTCAAGCTGCTTCGGTATAGAAGACAGCTAGCAAGCTGAAACGTCCTGACTGAATACTTTATGCCTGACGGAATAGTTTAGGCCATGTTTAGCCTAATTTCTGTATTCTAGGCGCAAATGTTCATGGGAAAATTCAAAATGGCGGCCGCATGATGTTCCCAGAAAATCACATTTGTGAACTTAATAAGTCCATATTTTGCTCAAGTTATTTTGGCTGTAAGCTCACGAAAATAATTTATTTTGCCAAAGCTGAGTAGTATCTATCGTTTTTCTTAGTTTTTGCAGTTCTTTAGGAAGAAATATGAAAATAAAAACCAAATTAAAGACCATAATTACCTTCCAAGATCGCGATGCCATCGTAATTCCATCATGAGGGCCATCTTGGATTTCTTGACATTATTTGGTAGAGCTCGACCGAAATATATAGATTGGATAGTAACATCATGTATCTTGTGTAATCACTGAATATTTGGCAGAATAAAAGCTCTTCAACCCCCTCCCCCCCCACCACCACCTTCCCCGCATACCACCCTAAACATGTTTAGTATCCTCCAAATCGAGCATGATATAACTAAGAGGGAAACAAGCAGTTCTGCAATGAATCTTTCATCTTCATTAAGTAGCTACAAAATAAACAGTTCGCACGAGTCATTGTAGTTCACTGTACAACTAATATTGGTTGTCATCACAATCGTCATCGTCAGACGTGTCATCATCCTGATCTTGTTGACAATCCCTCATCAGGACCTTATTCACCGTCTAAGTTCATTAATAATATCTGTGTTCAAGAAAACTGATCGTAGATATATTAATGTAGGAAGCCATAAAGCATTCTTTAGATCTACTACATACAAGAGATATCATTCATGGGATGTTTCTTTGTTTATAGAGTTGCTTGAATTTCTCATTAAAAATATCTATGTGAAATTTGGCAACACAATATATCAACAGCATACAGGTATTCCAATGGGTACCAATTGTGCACCCCTATTGGCTGACCTATATCTGTTCTCTTATGAATATGACTATATGCAGGCGCTTTCAAAAACCGATCCATTCAAAGCCCGTTCCTTCTCATTCACCAAACGCTATATAGACGATCTTCTCGCTGTGGATAATCGCTATATAAATGACACAGTGAAGGATATATATCCACCTTCACTGGATTTGAAGAGAACTACAGATAACCCTACAGGCACATCATATTTAGACCTATATCTCTCTCGTCGACTGTACGACAAAAGAGATGATTACATCGTAAACTATCCCTTTCTGGACAGTAATATTCCAGTGGGACCTGCATATGGCGTATACATATCACGCCTAGTAGCATTTGCTAGTTCCTGTGTTAAATGTGACGATTATAATCAACGTCACAAAACATTGTTGCAGAAACTTATAAAACAGGGCTACACCACCAAGCACCTCCACTCAAAGTTTCTCAAATTTGGCGATACATATCGCATGCTGATAGCAAAATACGAGCGTATTGTGCAAGATCTATGGCGTTAAGTTTCGTCTAATTCCGCTTAACCCGGGGCTAGGGGCTGTATGAACCCATGTACTTCAAGATCCTCATGGTACTAATATATGAACAGTCACAATCAATGCTTGACAGATACATCATTCTTTCGATGACGACTTTACAACGAATATTATGGATTAAGAATACTGATCAGCGATACGGATTTGCTATTTTTGGAACATCATGATGTCTTGCCGGCATCATTGAAAACTGTTGACCGCTTCTCTCTTGCAGGAAAGAAGCCTATGTTTATGTATACTATGATTGTCTTTTGGAATTTGGTGCTAATACTGGTATATGGAATATGGAATAGGTATTTGGATTATGGACGCGGATATTCTCTAATGGACGACGGCTGAATTATGAATGACGGACTAGACGCTTGTCATGTTGCCACAGGTCTGTAACTTACATGTGACCGTGGATTTCAGGCCATTTGCCAGGCATTGGCAATCAGGTAGCTTGCAAACTTTGGTGCATTTGCAGGAATTTACTGGCACTGCTGACATCAGTACAAGACATCACGCAATGTGGTCAGTAGTATGTAGTACCCGAATTGATAGAATACCCCCCCACTGCGCATGCGCAGAACCTGGTGTGACGTCATAAGTGTATGGGCATTGGGGGGTTATTGGGGGGGTGCGCATGCGTGATGTGTGGGAGGTGGGTACAAGATGGCCGCCATGTGGGAGGTGGGTACAAGATGGCCGCCATGTGGGAGGTGGGTACAAGATGGCCGCGATCAATGAGTGCATAGAAAAAAAAAAAGTTCCGGCAAAAAAAAAAAAAAAAATGTATTCATCCGCGGTGATGCGGTTTGGCCGTGGTTTTGGCGGTAATTCGGTCTCGGGAAAAAAGCTTCCGCGGAGAAAAAGTAGTCCCTAGATAAAATGGTCCGATTGGGTCGAGTGAGGTATCAAAGTGAAGCTTAGGTGAAGGGGCATCTAATGGGCTAGGTGTGGGGTTGAAATATCGGCCTTCTGCGCATGCGCGGTGACCGAAGGGTATGAAAATAACCTTTTTGGAGCTAGGGGAGCCCCTAGTGGACCGATGGGGTCGAGTGAGGTATCAATGTGAAGCATTCATGAAGGGGCATCTAATGGGTTGGGTGTGGGGTTGACATATCGGCCTTCTGCGCATGCGCGGTGGCCGAAGGGTATGAAAATAGCCTTTTGGAGCTAGGGGAGCCCCTAATGGTCCAATGGGGTCGAGTGAGGTATCAATGTGAAGCATTCATGAAGAGGCATCTAATGGACTGGGTGTGGGGGTTGACATATCGGCCTTCTGCGCATTCGCGGTGGCCGAAGGGTATGAAAATAGCCTTTTTGGAGCTAGGGGAGCCCCTAGTGGACCGATGGGGTCGAGTGAGGTATCAAAGTGAAGCATCCATGAAGGGGCATCTAATGGACTGGGTGTGGGGTTGAATAAGGGTCATTCTGCGCATGCGCGGTGGCCGAAGGGTATGAAAATAGACGTGTTGGAGCTACGGGAGCCCCTAGTGGACCGATGGGGTCGAGTGAGGTATCAAAGTGAAGCATCCATGAAGGGGCATCTAATGGACTGGGTGTTGGGTTGAATTAGGGTCATTCTGCGCATGCGCGGTGGC